>VDFB02210787.1:0-240807 GCA_007258455.2 Sequoia sempervirens | reverse complement strand
AACCATAGAAATAGAGGACCTCTTCTTCTTTCCTTTAACACCTTTATATAATCTTTTCTCTAATAAGTAAGACGTAAAGGATTCATAGGGACTATCATAAGCCTAGGACTTAGGGTCAAATAAGGAAGAGGAATAGAAGATGGGAGAAGGGGAATGCTATTTCCTCTTGTGGGAAGAGAAGTAATAGGAGATAAATAGAAGGGAGATTTGGAGTTGTGAGGAAAGGGCAAAGACAAATGACTAGGAGGGGAATATCTAGTAACACTAGAGGGATGTAGCTTAAGTTTTAAAGTGTGTTTAATGAGTAAAAAAAACTGATTGGTGGAGTAGATCCTAGTGAGACATTTAGCTTCAATAATAAAATGATCAAGAGATGGAAGGAGAAAATGGAACTCACTTTCGATTATGTTCAAAGTAGCTTAGCAGAGTGAAGTGATAGATGTAAAATTACTGAAAAGTACCCTTTTAGGGTGATGTACCATATAATATGAAGAGAAATATCATCCCAAGGCTAGGGTAATGATAATCTAGCATAACTTGATTGAGACCTATTAATAGTTTTCCCTTTATTTGAAAGAGAATTAATATTTTTCTCAACATTCTTGTGGTCAGAAGACAAACCAAAGACCAAGGAAATCATCTCTTTTGTAATATGTAACTCCATGCCAAAAATTGTGACTAACCTTGAATTCCAATTGACTGTAAATTTCATAGTTAGTATGGGGCAAAAATAATTATTTTTTTATGAATAGGGATCCAACCCACCTTTCTGTAATATGAAACTCCATGCCGAACATAGTGATTACCCTTTTATTCCAATTGGCAGCAAATTCATGGATAGTGTGGAGCCAAAACCGGTATTTATTTTTGAATAAGAAGTTAGAACACCTTTTCGAAGGATTCTCCATCTTTTCATATCTTTCTTGATTAAATCACAAGATGAGGGCTCAAACTTACTATGGTCCCCTCTCGTTGTGGCAAGCAACTATTGTTGACAAAGAAATATAAGATTCTACTCCATTTTCCAAGGGACCTTCTATAGTTTTTTGTGCTCATGGGTCTCTCCAAACAATAATAATTTTAAAATACATCCAAAAGGAAAATTGGAAAGAAGAAGACACCAAAATCTTCTCTCAAATTGAAGAGCTAACACCATAAGAAAAATGATGGTGTAAGTCATAAAATCAATGACAAGGCCCATCCATTTTTCATGAGTCATTTCCATTATCAATTAGAATAACAAAAGGTACCTCACATGGGATATCATGGTTTCCCATCCAACTCTAATGGTCATCGATCCGAACACACTAGTTATCAAAAAAGCTAATAGCATTGCCCTCTCTATAAATATGTTGAATTTTAACATTGGAGAATCTCTTCAAAAGATCAAAGGAGGCATTGTTAATTTGGTCTATAGACCAACTAGGCGGGTTGCATTTAAGAAGACAATTAGTAATATTTAATGAATGCCCCCATCCTCTAAGTAAAGGATGCCTAGAACCTTAGCTAGGGAGAGACCTCAAAAGGTAGCAAAAGCTTCCACATAATGACTAGACTGGAGTCCCAAGTTAATAGAGAAAGAATACAGGACCCATCCATAATAGTCCCTAATAACATCACCACCCCCAACTGAGCCCTAGGCTTGGATTACCTTTGGAAGCACTATCAAATTTGAGTTTACACCAATTCAACTAATGACATTGCCACCAAGAAGGAAAAAAAGGAAAGAAAAGAGTGAAAGGCCAATATTAACACCCAAAGACCACCAAAGAATATGAGTAAGGAACCAAAATATAGATAAAAGAAAAGGAATGGCCCCTAAAAATCACCAAGAAATTTTCCTGGATGGAAAAGGAAGAAGCAAGTGCAAAATGAGAAATAGTGGAAGAGACACTCTTAAATATTTTAACATTTCCTTCCAACCAAAGGCCCTAGAGAATGTGAGGGAGGACTAGAGACCAAAGAAATTGAAGGATTGGGCTAAGAAAATGGGAGGACCAATGAGACACAAGCTCAATTAAGGATGAAGATAACACCCAAGAAAGTTTGGAGTGAAAAAATATACAACACTAGACCTACCAAGAGAAGGGACAACAAAGAAAAAAATAGTTCACCAACTCCTCCATGACAAAACAAGGAACACAATGGTTGACCAAAACAAAACCCTTTTTGACACAGTTATCCATCATAAGTTTTTTATTTTATGCCGCCAACCAAACAAACATCTTGAATTTTTTGGGTTAATGGTTTCAACCAAAGAATGGCCCAAAAATGGGAAGGGAGGATAAGTGGAAGCAAAGAGGCATACCCAGAGGAAACACAAAAGTAACCCAAAGGGGAAGTAGCCCAAATAAGAATATCCTATTTAGGGGATTGATGAATATAAAATCCTTACAAAAAAATTAAAGTTTGACCGAAAGAGGAGTTGTTTCTTAGGGAAGGTGGGAAGAGAAAGATATTTCAATATTTTACAATTATTAGACACATCTATATAGTCCTCTAGCATGTTTCCAAATATATTCAATAGGGGAGGTCTAATCCAACAAGTAAATAGGGAAATTGAGTGACCATGGGTCTTCCTAAAACCTGATATAAGAAAATTTTCCCATCTTCCATTTGATTCATTTTCTAATGATAGAGTTATAATTAGAAAGCCTTGTTTGAAGAGACAACCCATGAGAGAAAACTTCACAAAGTAGAAAAGAGAGAGCACAAACACTAGTGAAGTATTTGACCTCAATAATTGGTGTCTATTATTTTGATTCAAGAAGTTCCCAACCAACCTTAGCAATAAGAGTTTTATTAAAGAGTTTGAGGTCCCTTACCTTGAGACTATCAAAGGATTTAGCAAGAAAGGCTTGATGTGAAGAAATCAAAGGAATTCATTTGCATTCTTTGGAACTTGACCTAAAGGAAATGCTTCTAAATTATTTGTAGCTTCCCAACAATATTTGAATGAATCATGAAAATAGAAATGAAATAAACTAGAAAACTTTGAAGGGTGGACTTGATGAGATGAATTTTCCCAGCTTGAGAGAGAAGATTATTTTTCCAACCCACCAAATTTCATTGGAATCTATTACTAAGGTTTGACCATAAAGCCTCCAAGAGGGGACTAGTGAAAGGGGAAAACCTAAATAAAAAGTTGAGAGGGCCCCTATTTGGCATCCCAATAAGCCAAAATTTTGTTTCAACAAGTCGAAGGACTATTGATAAATAATAGACAACTCTCATCCAAGTTCTCATTTTGTCCTGAAACACTTTCATAATTCTAAAGTAGCCTATTTATCTCTTTTTATTCCACCAACAAATATTAACTAGCTACAATAATAAAGAATTGCTTTCAAAGAATTACTTTATTATTAGTTTAAACTTCAAGAAGATTTAGAAAAAAACTATAAATATGTGTCATTTACATTAATTATAATGAGAGTTGATGTTAGACTTATGCTATAGAATTTATCATACAATTTTGATGATAAATGAATTTTTTAAGTGTTTGTGCATAGTGAATGAGAAATTGAAGCTTTCTTATGCCATCAATATTTTCACTCTAATTTAGAAAATACATGTTACAATCATTCAAATAATTCAATTAGTAAGGAAATCTGTGTTAAACTTGTGTAACTACAATGTTCATGGAAATGAAACTGTAGCAAAAATGGAAGAGGAATGAAAGTGTTGTCATTGATGTCAATTGGTTAGCTGGTTATCTACTAGTCATTGTTGATTATATATGTTGAGGATATTGAGAAAATTGTATTAAAAGAAGGTTGTAGGTATTCAACTATTGAGGATGTTGATTCGGTGCTTGTGAATTATGTTTCTTTGTGTTTTGGTTGAGGTCTGAGAGAATTGTTATTGTTCTGTATTTCTCTTTGATGAAGTCTTATGGTGTGTGATTCTAGAGTTGTGTTGCCCTAGTTCTATTGAAGATGGTTTCGTCATTTGGAAGTATCAAGCTTAATTGATCTATGTTTTTTACACTGGTTTGGCCGACCATGTTTCAATCACTATCTTTGAAGTTCATGAAGCATGTTGGATCTATTATGGGTCCTGGTGAAGTGTGTGTTTGGGTCACCCTCATACTAATTCCACCCTAGGATATTTGGTGTCGATCTAATTTGAATTTGAAGGTTGGATAGCCAACTTTGTATCTTTTCAAGGTTGGAGATATTATAAATATAGAATGTGCTAGTGATAAAAATTGTACATAAGAAAAGAAGGAATATAATTGAAATAGTAGACGCAACTTTGATGCTATTCTGAAAGCATGTGAGTTAGGTGTGTGGTTGATCAGTGCGAAGCTTAACACTGAGTTTTTGGATGCAATGAGAAGAAGGAAAACTCTATCATTCATGCAAGTTGATCAATGATTGTGGTGAAATCTTTGTTGCATTGGGATTGTTGTCTCTCTGTAACAAGTCTTCATTGTCTTCTTTGTATCTTTGTGGCAGTGAGTCCTCTGGGTTGTAGCCCTATGGATAGTGAGTCCTTATTTCAAGCAGTGAGCCTTATCTCAGGTACTGAAACTTTTTGTAATCGGTTTTGATATTCTCTATAGTGTGAGTTAATCCTCAGTGTGGTTTTTCCCTCATTAGGTTTTCCATGTAAATCTGGTGTTATTGTGTTTGTACATTTACATTTGATGGTTAATCACTTAATCAGTTTATGTGTTAGTTATGATAATTGAATTTAAGGTTATAATCTGTGACAACTGATTCACCCCCCCCTCAGTTGTCCTATCCAACAATTGGTGTCAGATCTTGGTTCCTTGGTGAAGAGGTTAAATACTTGAGGAAGGTATGGGATGGCTAGTAAAATGGTCTTTGATTATCTAAGGTTTGATGGAACTAATTATGGTATCTGGAAAGTACTGATGGAAAAATATCTAAAGTATTGCAGATATGATGTAGAGAAAGCTTATAAGAATCCCTACACTCCTCTTGCTAATAGTTCGAGTACACTTGAAGAAATTAGAGCATATGAAGCAAATAATAAGGAAAAGTTCATCTTGAAGAATAGTTTGGTACATTCCAATTTGATTAAGGTTCAGAATTTGAAGATAGCTAAGGAAGTCTGGAATGCTTTAGAAAGAGCACACGATGGTGATGAAAGGGTAAAAGAGGAAAAATTACAAAATTTGGAAACACAATTTGATCTTATACATATGTTTGAAGATGAGAATGTTAAATCCTATGTACACAAATTGGATGAGGTAGTGGTTGGAATGCGATCTCTTGGCACTACTATAGATGAAATTAGAATTGTAAAGAAGATTCTCAGAACTCTTCTTGATTCTTACATTGAAAAGGTGAGTGCTATTGAGAAAACTATAGATTATAAGACTTTTACTAAGGATTTTCTGCTAGGATTTTTGACATCTTATGAGATGAGGAAGTTGAATCTAAGAAGCGGAGGCAAAATAGAGACTACTTTTAAAGCTACAAAAATTGAAGATCCAGATGAAGAAAACTTTGATGAATTCAAGGCTAACTTTGTAAGAAGAATGAGAAAAGGCTCTAGTAAGTATGAAGGTAAATTTCCCTTTAAGTGCTTTAGTTGTGGAGAAATTGGTCACTATGTTGCAAAGTGTCTAAAAAGAGCTAAAAAGAATAAACAAAGATGAGAAAGAAAAGAAAGGAAAGAAGATTAACAAAGTTTACTATATTAATGAGAATGCTAGTATTTTAGATGAAGATTCAAAATATGAAGATACAGATGACAATGTATGCATGTTCTTGGTGATTAAGGAAGAACCTACTTCTACTAATTCAGAAAAAAAATCAAAGGAAAGTCCTCCGAAGAAGGAAAAGGAGAAGGAGAAAAATGAAGGTGCAATTATCTTTTCCCTACATGCTAAACAAGAAAAGAAATTTTGGGTAGTTGACAATGGTTTCTCACATCACATGACTGGTGACAAGAGTAATTTTATAAAACTTGAGAAATATGATGGAGGTCTGGTTATGTTTGGAGATGATACTAGTGCTAAAATTTGTGGGATAGGTTCAGTAAGTTTTAATGGAAAGCATCATACTGACGATGTTTACTATGTTAAGGGTTTAAGGCATAATCTAATGAGTCTTGGTCAAATGTGTAGAAAAGGATATGATCTTGTGTAAGGATGAGAAATGTGAGATCCAGAAAGGATCCAAAACATTGATTGCTACAGGAAAGAAATCTGAAGGGAATATTTATCAGCTAAAAGATGTTGATGGACGATGTTTTATGACTCAGATAAATGATAGTTGGTTATGGCACAGGAGAATGTGTCACATGAATTTTGATAACTTGGAAAGGATCAATATTGTTCAGGCCATGAGAGATCTACCGAGAATTACAAAGCCTGTAAATGCTATCTGCAAGAATTTCCAATTTAGGAAGAAAACAAGAAATCATTATAGATCAAGAGAACAATTTACTACTGGATTACTAGATTTGGTTCATATAGATCTTTGTGGTCCCATGAGAGTGTGAAGTCTACTTGGTGAAAGGTACTTTATTCTTTTAATTGATGATTATTCTAGATATACATGGGTTACATTTCTAAGAGAGAAATCAGATGCATTAGATAGATTCAAGGCATTAAAGGCTATGGTTGAAAATGAAGTGAATTTGAAAAATAAAATGCTTAAGATCTAACAGAGGTGGAGAATTCACCTCCCATGAGTTAAATATGTTTTTTGAAGTGCATGGAATAAAGAGATAGTTATCTTCTCTGAGAACCCCTCAACAAAATGGAGTTGTTGAAAGGAAAAACAAAATAGTTCAAGAACTTGCTAGGTCAATGATCACTAAAGTCAGACTACCAGAAGTTTACTAGAAAGAAGCTATTCACACTGTTGTATATGTATTTAATCGAGTTCAGGCAAGAGAAAATAGTACAAAGACTCCCTATGAGCTATGGCACAGAAAAATTCCTACAGTTAAATATTTCAAGGTATTCATAAGCAAATGATGAGGAAACTTTGGGAAAGTTTGATGCAAGAAGTGATGAAGGAATATTTCTTGGATACTCTACTAAAAGAAAGGCATACAAATGTTTCAACAAAAGATTGAGGAAGATTGTAGAAAGCTCAAATGTGAAGGTTGGTGAAACAATGAAGAATTCTATTGATATTGATGGATATGTGTCTGATGAACATGAATGTGCAAGAATAGAAGAAATTATGGAAGAACATGATAAAGATGAACAAAAAAAGTAGAATGAAAGAAAAGAAGATGTTTTAGTGGTGTCCCCTAGGACACCAAAATATGTATAGAGGAATCATTCAGAAAGTTGTATTATTGGAGACAAGACAAAATGTGTGTTAACTAGAAGAAAAACTATTGCTAAAGAAAATTTGTGCTTCTTCTATGAGATTGAACCGAAGTCAGTAAGTGAAGCCTATGAGGATGAACATTGGAAGGAAGCAATGAAAGAAGAAATTTTGCAGATTGAGAAGAATCAAACTTGGGAATTGGTCCCAAGACTGACAAACACAAAAATATCATTGGATCAAAATGGGTATTTAGAAATAAGCTGAACGAGAATAGGAAAGTTGTTAGAAACAAAGCAAGGCTTGTGTGTAAAGGCTACTCACAAGTGGAAGGTATATATTTTCAGGAGACTTTTTCCCCGGTAGCAAGAATGGAAGCTATAAGGGTGTTCTTGGCATTAGCTGCTTATAAAGATTTCAAAGTCTATTAGATGGATATCAAGTCAGCAATTTTGAATGGTGAACTAGATGAAGAGGTCTACATGGAACAACCAAAAATATTTCAATCAATAGATCAACCGGATATGGTGTGTAGATTGAAGAAATATTTATATGGATTGAAGCAAGCTCCTATAGCCTGGTATGCAAGGCTAGATAAGTGTTTGAGTTAGAAAGGATTTAACAAAGGTACCATAGACAATAATTTGTATTTCAAGACTAAAAATGACATAATCTTAATTGTAGTTGTATATGTTGATGACATTATATTTGGAGGAAATGAAAAGATATGCAAGATGTTTATGGAAGAGATGCAAAAATAATTTGAAATGTCTATGTTTGGGGAGATGAATTTATTTCTTGGGCTACAAATTAATCAAACAGAGAAAGGAATTTTCATTTCAAGATCTAAGCATGTGAGAGAGATGTTGAGAAAATTTGGGATGGACAGTTCCAAACTAGTAAGTACTCCTATGGTGATTGGCTGCAAGTTAGGAAAAGATGATGATTCACCTAAGGCTAATCAAAGCAAGTATAGATCTATGATTGGTGGACTACTATATTTAACTACTACTAGACTAGATATTATGCATGTGGTTTGTCTTGTAGCTAGATTTCAAGAAGATCCGAAGGAAACACATGTTACTACAGTTAAGAGAATATTAAAATATTTGAATGGAACTCCAGATTATGGATTATGGTATCCTAAAGATACTGATTTTACACTTAGTGTTTATACAGATACAGATTGGGTCAAAAGTATAGATGACAAAAAGAGTACACATGGTAGTGCATTCTTTCTTGGATGTAGATTGGTGGCATGGTTGAGTAAGAAGCAAGATTCAATCTCTTTGTCTACTGCTGAAGTTGAGTGTATTTCTGCTGCATCTTGTTGTATACAAGTTTTATGGATGAAACATACATTGAAGTATATCACAGTGCTACATGATGATCCTACTCCTATCTTCTATGATAATACAAGTGCAATTAATCTTTTGAAGAATCCTCTAATGCACTTGAGAACAAAGCATATATCTAATAGGTATCATTTCTTAAGAGAGGTCATGGAGAATGAAGTCAAGCTTGAGTATGTTTCGACAAAGGATCAGATTGTGGATATATTTACAAAGGTTCTTCCTAAAAATACTTTTGAGTATCTCCGGGATAAGCTAGGGGTTATTTCCCCTCCTTTTACAAACAAAGATGCATTTGGAGATGCATCAGTCTAGTGGATTCATGGTTCTATCTTTTTGAACTAATGTTTTTGGTGGTTACCCCTCATGGGGAGTAGGAAAGTTTTTAAGTGTTGTCATTATGAGTATTATATTTTCATGTCAAAGGAATTTTTAATGAATATATCTTTTTCCTTTGCCATTGATTTCAAAGGGGGAGAGAAAATCATGTGAAAAAAAGGAGAGAAAAAATATGTGAAAAAAAGGAGAGAGAGAGCATGTGAAATGGAAAGAAAGCTAATAAGAGAAAGCAGGTAATGAGGAAGATCATCTTCTAAGGGGGAGAAGCAAAAGAAAAATCTTGAGAAGTATTTTCAGAACTGGTATGGTGTCTTTGATGGTTTTTCACATCACGTGTTGCCATCAATGACAAAGGGGGAGATTGTTGCAAGAGTGGAAGAGGAATGAAAGTTTTTCCATTGATGTCAACTGGTTAGCTGGTTATCTACTAGTTATTATTGACTGTATATGTTGAAGATATTGAGAAAATTATATTAGAAGAAGGTTGCAGGTATTTAGCTATTGAGGATGTTGATCTAGTACTTGTGAATTGTGTTTCTCTATGTTTTGGTTGAGGTTCGAGAGAATTGTTGCTAGTCCATATTTCTCTTTGATGAAGTCTTATGGCATGAGGTTCTAGAGTTGTGTTTCCCTAGTTCTATTGAAGATGGTTTCGGCATTTGGAAGTATCGAGCTTAATTGATCTATGTGTTTTACACTGGTTTGGACGACCGTGTGTCAAGCACTATCTTCGAAGTTGATGAAGCTTGTTAAATTTATTATAGGTCCCAGTGAAGCGTGTGTCTGGGTTGCCCTCATTCTAATTCTACTCTAGGATGTTTGGCGCCGACCTAATTTGAATTTGAAGGTTGGATGGCCAACTTTGTATCTTTTCAAGGTTAGAGATAGTATAAATACATAATGTGCTAGCAATGAAAATTATACATAAGAAAAGAAGGAAGATAAGTGAAAGAGAAGACGTGAATTTGATGCTATTCTGAAAGTGTGTGAGTTAGGTGTGTGATTGATCAGTGTGAAGCTTAATGTTGAGTTTTCAGATGCAATGAGTAGAAGGAGAACTCTATCATTCATGCAAGTTGATCAATGATTGTGGTGGAATCTTTGTTGCATTGGGATTGTTGTCTCTCTATAACAAGTCTTCTTTGTCTTCTTTGTATCTTTATGGTAGTGAGCCCTCGGGTTGTAGCCCTGTGGATAGTGAGTCCTTATTTTAGGCAATGAGCCTTATCTCAGGCAGTGAGCCTTTTTGTAATCGGTTTTGATATTCTCTATAGTGTGAGTTAATCCTCACCATGGTTTTTCCCTCATTGGGTTTTCCACATAAATCTAGTGTTATTGTGTTTGTGCATTTGCATTTGATAGTTAATCACTTAATCAGTTTATGTGTTAGTTTCGGTAATTGAATTTAAGGTTATAATCTGTGACAAATGATTCACCCCCCCCTCTCATTGTCCTATCCAATAGAAACAACTTTAAATATATTGAATTTGTGTAACTATGGTGTCCATGGTTACAAAATAGATTTGAATGTCTAAGAAATAGTTAATTGTCTCCATATTTCTTCTTTAGATCATTGTTATTTTGTGTTTTATATTCTCTTTTATCAAATCAAATTACCAATAAACTTCCAAATAATCTCTATTTTAATCCTTCAATAGAATTCTTGTCTAAATTTTAGCTATTATGGATTGAGAAAAATCATTAGTGAGAAGATTTTTTCAAAGTCTCATGTTCTAACTTCTAAGATCAAAATACATAAGTCAAATTTTCTTATATATTTTATCCTTATGCAAAACTCCAAAAAATAGAGTGTATAGTGTCCACATTAGCAAGCTAGTTTTTCTCTTAGGACTTAGAGTAGGTTAAATCAGGAAAGTTCCCTTGCAAATTTGAAAAGAGAATTTCCCCATTCATCTTTTGTTTTGTGTTGTCATTAAATTTTCAAATTAAAACACCAATATTTTTTGAGGAACGTGTTGTTGAAGTTTTCAAATCTCACATTCATGACTTAAAACCTTTCGAGCTCTAATTTTTCAACCCAACTTCAATTCAATTGAATAGAATCAAGAAGGTATTCTTGAAAGATAAAAGATATTTGTATTTGATAAAAATAAGAGTGTTGAACATTAGAAATTTTTTGTCACCATCTTAGATAAAGAACAAAAAATCGACCTTACAACATGAAAAACCATACTACCTCCTCCTACATGCAACTGATCAATCCTAGCTTTAAAATTTTAAATAAAGATAGAAAATCTTGCCAAGATTTCCTTTCCATTTTTTCAACAAACATCATCAACTAGAAGATGTTATCATTCCATCCTAGCTAATAAATTCTATGATAAATCATGGTGGAAGATTGAGATTCTTGATTTGGGTTTTTAGATACCTACTCAAGCACATTCAAGTGAAGATATATCTTCATCAATGGTTTAAGAACTTAAAAAATATTTTAAATTCAAATCTAGAAAACCCAAATAAACATAAGGAACCATTTCAAGCAATGGTTGGTGGTGTTCACAATAAAAAAATCCCCTTTCATTTTTATTGTAATATCCTTAGTCCTTTGGCACTTGAAGCTCACCATGTTTTTCCACCAAGCTCAAGAATTTTCTAAAATTTCACGATGATAGAATGCAACATCCTAATAAGCATATATCAACATTTATTGCTTGCAAATATATAGGGTATTTCTCACAAATACTTTGCAATCCGTTTTTATTTTATTTTATTTTATTTTGGTTCAAGTAGCAACAAATTGGTTCCATCACCTCACTTCAAGTTGCATCACTAACTAGGAGACTATGCACACTAAATTCTCACACCCTTCAAAACAACATAAAATGGTCATTTTCTTTTTGTTTTAACTCTCAAATATTAAAAATATCACAATGAGCCTCTGAGAGAGTTCATAGTATGATTCAAATAACTTTTTGGAAGAATCAATATAATGATGTAAGTCCTCCACAAATTATTCTAAGTTTCCTCATCAACACTCTTCCTCAAAAAATTGTTTTATTTCTAAAAATTGATGAAGTAGATAGGTTAGAAGAAGTGCAAACACAAGAAATTATGTTCAAAGAAAATATAATCACTATAGAATAAATTTAAAAACATACCATCAAGCCTAGCATTCCAAGTCTCACTAAACCTTTGTTACAGAAAGTGGTGACTAATATCCCTAACACAAAAGATAGTTTCAACATTGTAATTTCAAGGACATTGTTAAAGGGATAAAAAAAATTCCTTCCACAAGACAAGAAATAATGATGTTGACAATTGTCCAAATATGTATTGGATGATGTAGCACTTGGTAGCATCAAGACCAAATTAGGAAATGATTTTGGGTAACCTTCAACATCTTCAAGATGATCCCAATGGAAAATCAATAATAAAATGTACTCAAGATATACCAATTTGTGGTAGAAAAAAAAATCATTCAACAATTAGGTATGTTTATAGAATCAAGTGAGCAAGTTGTTGTGAAAGAGTAAGGATTTCAAAAAGAGAAAATGCAAGAGCAACATTAATGCGAGAAGCCACCAATCATGACTTGTTTTCAAAGAGTGTATATAATTTGTTTCTGATGAGAAGAAAGTCTCCCAAGCATCCATAGAACATGTGAAGATCTAGATATTTTTCAGTAAGCAAGAAGAAATTAGTTGAGCTAGAGACAATGATGATGAATACAATTTCTTATTTTCTTCATTTTAAGGGTTGTTTAAAAAGTACAAAATATGTAATTGAAAAATAATATAACAATATTTTTCCCTCTCAGAAAGTATTTAGCGTCAAATTCAACAATTTTGTAAGCACCAATTCCAAGGAATTTCAAAAGATATCTAATGAAGGAACAACACATCTTATGCTAGAAATGATTATTTTCTTCAACATATAACTCTAGTGTCAGTAGACCTAGATGTTTCTTTATCCTAAATGGTTGCTTCTATAATTTGTGTGGATTCAAAGACTACTTTTAATCAAAAGTTTCAGTTCTGGTAATTTGATATTATTCATGTCATTAACAAATCATAGTTAGATGAAGAACAATCTATTGAGCATAGTTCAACTTTAAAGGCACCTATCATATTAGAAGCCTGTGAAGGATTTTGAAATGAATCTTTATAGTTTTTATAAGTCCTTGAGACAAATATTTCATTGGAGGACACAATGAACTATCTTTTGAGTTTTGACTTATCTTCATCTTCAATAGATTTCATATTTGTTAGTGAAGAAGAAGTGGATCTTTTTTTTCTTCAAGATATCAAAGAAGAAGAAGAATAGCCAAACAAAGAAATTAACTACTACTAGAGAAACATATGCATACTCATATCCGCATGATAAGAGATAAAAAAAATATTGACAATGAAGAACCTAAATTCAACATGAATCTATCCCCCAATGGATAATGGCACTATTATTTACAGTCAACAAATATTTTGAAATTCTCTTATTACCCAAGTATGTTTAATGGTCCCTAGAAAAAGCCACTATTGATACCAAAATTTATGACCTTTAAAATATTATGTTTAAGAATAGTTATAACCAAATTTTAGGTCATTCTTGTCACATCAATGTAAACTATGTTATATTTCATATCAAAATGGTTAAGTCCTTAGGTATTGGTTTTTATTCATCTACTTATGATGTGTACAAGTTGCTCATCACAAATATTATGAAGCTATGAATTCTAAAGGAGGGTCCAACACCAACAAAGGAAAAGAAGGGTGAAGTTCACATAAATAATATGATGGTAGCCAACAAGCATAGGTAGGATGGATTAAAGCTAAGCCAAATCTTCTCGTGGACATTAAGACACAATCATCTATGAGGATCATATTTCATGCATTAAGTTTTCACTTCAAATGGTCTAATATTAAAGATAACTAATTTAAATATATACTAAAATTTTAAACTTTTTATTTAAAAAAATGCTTTTTTCTTTTCCATTGTACCTTGAATTGAGAAGATAAGCAAGAAAAAAAATTATTTGTAAAACATTATTTTTTCTTTTTTTGAGAAAAAATGATGGATGCCAAAGACAAAAGGTTATCCAAATAGTTTCAAGTTTTGTCACATGAAAATAGATTTTAGAAAGATGAAAGACATTGATTAATAGAGTTTTTATTGAAATAAGTGTTTGAAAATGAAAAAATAGAATACATTTTAAAGAAATTCAAAGCTATAGGGTCAGTGTAGGATCATGATGGGCCAAACAAGGCCTCTAAGTGGCAATGCAAATATAGAAAAATAGACTTAAGCAACTTCACATAAAAATTTGAATAGGTTATTAACATAATTTGAAACATGTGTAGGAATATAATTTGTAGCAAATTGAATGTAGTTTGTAGGCTACTCGGCCTTTTTTGGAAAAAAAGGTAATTTGATTTGGTGAAAATTTAAAATTTCAATGTAGTAGTACTTTAACTTTTGGAAAAAAATAAAAAGTAGGTGATTGTTCAACCACCTTAAATGTGATAAAAATGTATTATTTTTCTAATCTTTCAATATTTAAGTAGAGGACACATTCCAAATGTGACACATATTTTTTGTATTTTTTTGTAGATAAATAATTAGTTATGAACTTTCTAGTAGGACTTTTTAAAAATATTAAAAGTCATTTGTCTGACCACCCTAACTTGGTCAAAAATTTATGAAATTCATTTTTTTTAAACTATAGTTTGTGAAGCATAGAGTGTGACACATCTTTCTGATTCAAAAAATGTGTGACCATTTAAAAGTTATAGATGTTTTTCAGTAAACCTATCAATCAGGACTTTACACATAATGCATGTAGAAAATCAATAATAATTATCAATTAAATTCAAAATAAATCATATCTTATATTGGTAGAATGTTGACAATTTACTGAATAAACCCCTTTTATTTCATCAAATTTGGATGAAAAAAAGTCATTCGCACGAAGGGTGAAGTCCTGAAAAGAGGATAAAACCTCTAAACATGTTGGGGTAGTTGACTTTTCAGGTTTGACACCCCCAAGCCAAATCCCAAAGCAATCTCAAGGAAAAAGTGGAGGGAAAAGAATTAGGTGAAAAAATAGATATCTATTTTTGTGTCTTCAAAACGGATATACATTTTAAAAAACAAAGCAAATATCTATTTTTTTAGAAATGGG
The DNA here is from genome assembly GCA_007258455.2 of Sequoia sempervirens. Taxonomy (NCBI): domain Eukaryota; kingdom Viridiplantae; phylum Streptophyta; class Pinopsida; order Cupressales; family Cupressaceae; genus Sequoia; species Sequoia sempervirens. Next base: position 225,721 of record VDFB02210787.1, on the reverse strand, counting down.
TATCCATTTCTATGTCTTTAGAATGAATATTCGTTTTGGAAAACAAAATGGATATCTGTTTTGTTGAAACGAGTACCATTTTTATATCTTCAAAATGGATATCCATTTTTTAGAAATGGGTACTCGTTTTTATCTATTCAAAATGGATATCCGTTTTGAAAAAAAAAAATTGATATCCATTTTTTAAAACAATGGATATCCATTTTGAAAAAAAAAGTAGATGTCCGTTTTGAAAAAAAATGGATATCCGTTTTGAAAAAATATGGATATCCATTTTGAAATTTTGAAAAAAATGGATATCTATTTTGAGATTTTCAAAACAAATATCCATTATTGCAAAACAAATATCCATTTTGAAAAGCCTAAAAAACCCTCTTCAATAAAATGAGCATAACTTTTATGTTTTTTATCAAAATTTTGATTTTTTCAAGTGTTGGAAAGGTGATTTAGAGCTCTATGCAATGGAATAGGTAGTGTTTCTAGACTATACACAAAAATATTTATAATAATCATTTGAACATCATATTTCATTTTTGAAACATCAAATGCTCACTACTTTCGCATACGAAGTCCCCTTTTTCATGATTCTTTTGTAACAATCATCTCAAAATACTTGAAACATTAGGAATTAATCAAATAATGAATTATTTATATTTTTTGTAGTAAGGAGATGAACAAATCTTCATAAATCGTCATATCTCTATCCCTTTCTCTACCTCTATATTTCACTCTCTCCCCTTGAGCTCTAGACTTATCTCTCCACCTGTCTTTCCCTCCCTCCCTTCCCCTCTCTCTTTTTCCCTCTTTAGACCTCTCCCTATCAATCTGCTGAGCTTTAGAATTATCTATATACATCTCCCTTCCTCCCTCCTTCCCTCTCTGTGTCCCTCTTTAGACTTATTTTTCTCACTCTTTCTCTCTCTCCTTGAGCTTTACACCTATCTCTCTACCTCTCTCCCTCCTTCCCTCTTTGTCACTCTTTAGATTTCTCTTTTTCTCTTGAGACCTATCTCTCTACCTCTTCCTCCATCCATCCTTACCTCTCTACTTAATCTCAACTCTCTCTCCCTATGCCTCTAGCTATCTCTATATATCTCTCCCTCTCACCTCTCACTCTCTCTATACCTACCTCTCCCTTTTTCCCCCCTCCCTCTCTCTCTCTCTCCCAAGTTCTAGACATATCTCTCTACCTCTCCCTCAATTTCCTCTCTTTGTATTTTAGCAAACCTAGTAAATATTATACAATCTATTCTTCTTCTATGGTTTTGTATTCATATTAAGGTTTCTTAGATCTATACTTCTATGATATTTACATCTCAATTTTATATTTGAAACTCATTGCATGCCCAATTATTTATCAATTTTATATAGTTACATCTTTCTCTATTATCTTGATTGTGAAATCAATTTTAATTACCCTACCCATCCTTGGCAATCACATTAGGGTTTCATTTTCACATTTGATACATAATTGATATTTCCACCTTTTCAATATATAAGTGTACCTTTTGGATTTATTTTTCCTCTCTTCTTCTCCACATCTCCCTCTTTATATATTTATCTATTTCTCCCTCCCCACTCTCTATCTCTCCCTCTCCCTCTCCCTCTACCTATCTATCTTCCTTTCTATTCCCCTATATCTTTCCCAAGTCATATCTATCTCTAGATATCTCTCCCTCTTTCTATCCCTATTCTTCTCTCTCCCACTCTCCTTGTCACTCCTACAAATATTATAGAGGGAATGTGAGAGGGAGATATAGGGAATTAGAGAGGGAAGGTAAGAGAGGTAGAGAGGAGAGAGAGAGAGAGAAGAGATATAGAGATATCTAAAGGGATAGAGAGGGGGAATGAGGGAGGGATGGAGTGGAGGGTAGGTAAAGAGAGATAAAGAGAAGTAGAGAGGGAGATAGGAAGGGAGATGTAGAGATAGAGAGGTAGGGTGGGATGGATATAAGGAGAGGTAGGTAGATAGAGAGAAAGATGGAGATGGGAGATAAAGAGAATCATCTAGACAGAGAGAGGTAAGGTGGGAGGGACAAAGGGAGAGGTAGGTAGAGAGAGGGAGGGTGAGGGGATATAGAGAGAAGTACATAGGGAAGGGGAGAGAGGGGGGAAGGAGGGAAAGAGGGAGAGAGAAGTAGGTAATGAGAGAGTAGGGTATGAGGGATATAGGGATAAGTAGGTAGAGAGAGAGAGAGAGGGTGAGTGGAGATAATAGAGAGGGAAGGTGAGAGAGGGCGAAGAGAGATATAGAGATATATCTAAAGAGAGAGAGGGGGGGAATGAGGGAGGGATGGAGTGAGAGGTAGATAGAGAGAAACAAAGGGGAGATAGAGAAAACTATAAAGGGAAGGATGAAGGGAGAGGTGGAGATAGAGAGGCAAGTTGGAAGGGATATAAGGAGAGGTAGGTAGACAAAGAGGAATATGTAGATGGGAGATCAAGAGAAGTAGAGACAAAGAGAGAGAGGTAAGGTTAGAGGGATAGAGGGAGAGATAGGTAGAGAGATGGAGGGTGACCACATTTCCTCTCTCTTTATCTCTAATTCTATTTATCTCCCATTTGCATCTTCATCTTTGTCTACCTACCTCTCCCTATATCCCTCCCACCCCACCTCTCTATTTCTACCTCTCCCTTCCTCCCTCCCTCTCCACTTTTCTTTATCTCCCCTCTCTATTTCTTTCTACCTACCTCTCACTCCATCCTCTCTCATTCCCCCTCTCTCCCTTTAGATGTCTCTCTATATCTCTCCCTCTCCACCTCTCTCTCACCTTCCCTCTCTACTTCTCTCTATCTCCACTCACCCTCTCTCTCTACCTACTTCTCCCTCTATCCCTCCCACCCTAACTCTCTCATTACCTACCCCTCCCTCCCTCCCTCCCTCCCTCTCCTTATCTATCTCCCTCTCCCTCTCCCTCTCTATGTACCTCTCTCTTCCCTCTTCCCTCTCTACTCTCTATCTCCCCCACCCTCTAACTACCTCTCACTCTACCCCTCCCACCTTACCTCTCTCTCCCCTTCCCTCTATACTTCTCTATATACCCCCTCACCCTCCCTCTCTCTACCTACCTCTCCCTCTATGCCTCCCACCTTACCTCTCTCTCTCTTTGTCTCTACTTCCCTTTATCCCCCATTTCCATCATCTTCTCTTTCTACCCACCTTTTCCTATATCCCTCCCACCCTACCTCTATATCTCTACCTCTCCCTTCCTCCACCCCTCTCTACTTATGTCTATCTACCCTCTTTGTCTCTCTCTCTCTCTACGTACCTCTCACTCCATCCCTCCCTCTTTCCTATGTCTCTCCCTTTATATATCTCTCTTCTCTCTCTCTCCTCTTTGCCTCTTTAACCTTCCCTCTCTACTCTCCACCTCCAATCTCTCTATAGAAAGGTAGCAAGGAAGATAGAGGGAGAGGGAGAGAATATATATATAGATAGAGGTAAAGGGAGAGATACAAATATAGAGAGATAGGGAGTTAGTAATAGAGAGGAAGAGACAACGAGATATAGAGGAATATGGAGATAGAAAGATAGATAGATATAGATGGTAAGTAAAGTGATAGAGAGAAATATAGATAGAGAGGGAGAGATAAAGAGGGAGAGAGAAAGAGGGGGATATAGAGAGGGGGAGATAGAGGAGGGAGGGAGAGTGGGGGATCGATAGAGAGGGGGTAGATAGTGAGATAAACGTATAGAAAAGCATAGAGATAGGTAGAGAGGTAGAAAGAGAAGAAGAGAGGGAGAGATAGATCAATATATAGAGGGAGAGGGAGAGGGGGAGAGGGAGAGATAATGATAGAGGGAGATAGAGAGAGATAGAGAGAGATAAGGAGAGAGATAGAGAGATAGGGAGATAGAGGTAGAGAAATATATGGATAGAAAAGGATAGAGAGAGAATGAATAAGAGAGAGGTAGAGATAATGAGATATAGATAGAGATAAAGAGAGAGGGAGATATGTTGAACACCCAAAATACTGAGAGGGGGGGTGAATCAGTATTCCTAAAAACCATTTAATTACTAACCATCCAAATAACATAACATACTTATCAATTAACAAAAATGAAAGCATAAACAACCCATTGCACATACAACACATGAACAACATAAATTTTATGTGGAAAACCAAAGATGGGAAAAACCACGGTGAGGATTAGCTCACAATATAGTATGACCAGTCATAAAATATTACATAAAGGCTCATTTCCAGGTGGACTCATTGTCAAAGTGAACTCACTATTCACAACAAAAAGTAAGATAGAAAAAGTGGCTACACAACCAAGATTTGAACTAATACAAAATGCATTTGTCATATGCTAAATTCAATTCCCTTGAAGCTCAAGATTCTAACCTAAAACACTTTGCTTGATATAGAATACAAATCTCTGCTCAATATTACTTTCATGCAACCTTTTCTCAATCTTCCGCAAAAAATTTCTTTCCTGCTTATATTCAAATCACATCTCTATCATCATCATCCATATCACAAAATCAAACATGATCTTCTAAATATATCAACATCATTGCAAACATTAATTAGGTCAGCCTAATTTGATGTCGCCTAAGGTAATACAAAAAGTGCCTTGTCGACACCCAATTTAAATCAAATCACCTTTGTGCCAAAACATGTGATATAGGTTGAGATGGACCTATAATAGTTTATTATTACATTTGCACCATGACATTAAACTCCACAACCTTTGCATATTTTGGGTCAGCTAGACATAAGACCTAAAAACAAAATGCTTCAACGATCACCAATCACAAGACACGTGGAACTCAAAATATCACGCCAACTAGAAATCTCATATCACATAAACCTATAAGAATTTTCCCAAAACCACAAGACCTAATACGAATTCGTGGAGGAGCGCAGACATAATAGGTCATACCCATTACACAGAAAACTGACAAAACCTTATATACTGAACTTCTATCACATGAAACTTTTGAATAATTTCCCCAAACCAACTAAAATTTTGAATTCAGGTGCTATTATCATCCATAAACAACATACTGGAATCACAAAGAAGGATTTGTGCGTGTGATGAAATGCGAACCAATCTACGGTGGGCACAGAGAGAAAAAAATGTCAGTGGAGATACATAGTAGAAGTATTTAACTATAAATTAATTCTTTGCAAAATTTTCTCCATACCATTATGATATTCACCATGTAGCATTGACATCAATGAAAAACACAACTTCATTCTTTCAACAATCTCCCCCTTTGTCATTGATGGCAACATGTACCAATTTTTTTTTCTTCACACATCTCTCCCCCTTTGATATCAAGGGCAATGGGTGCTCAAAAAGAACTTGCATGATCCCTCTCAACCATATATACAAACTGAACTTAACTGAAGTAACTAACCCCCCCTTAGAAAATTAACCAAAAACTACTAATACATCTGCATATGTACAAAGAAATCTGAAAACATGCAATGAAAATGGAAATGGTCAACCTAGAGATGTTGACTCAAGCTTTTGTAGCATGGCTTGCCAAGTAGGATTTCCTTCTTCCCAACTTCTTTTTTATGTTGCAAGCAACCTATGTAGAGACTCAAGCTCCATTAAATCATCTTCTCCTTCTTCCATAGTACTGGGCTTAAGATTAATTTGTGAAATTTTGTCAACATTTGCTAGGGTGCATTTGTAATAGGTATGTGCTATGATTGTACCATGTCCCTTAGTTTTTCAAGCTTCCTGATAATCTCTTCCTTCTGGTTTTGTAACATCAAAAATCTGTCATGCAAATCTATTATAGCAGTCTAGGTGTGATACTTTATGTCTAGTGCCATATCATAGGCACTTGATGCTTTGGCAATTTGAGACTCAATTGAGTCCATTTCAACTTTTATATTTTGTGTGGCTTTCGGCCATGCTATGCAATACAAAATCAACATCTTTGCCTCATCCTCACAGTCTTGTACCTCTTTCAATCATTCTTCAACCTTGGCATGGGTTGATGCACATTTTTTCGTAAGACTTGTTATAGCCTCTATTTCCATTTGTCTTTTTAAACTGAAGGCATACTCCTTAAAAGAATCAATCAGCAATCTAAAGTTATCCATACATGGAAATGATGTATCAATGTTAGTACCTGGAGTGATCTCTAGTAATGTCTTCACGACTTCTTCCATCAACTCATTACTATTTTGATATGTTTCAAGAATCTTTTTTCTTGTTGATACATTCAATACATCACTTAGCTATATTTTATGCTCATGAGGCATCTTACTCAAATCAACAATAGGAAATTGCAACAATTGTGACGAGACAACTAGTTGGTATCATGTTTGATTAGATAGTAGACACTTTACAGGAGTGTCAGACGATTCACCAGAGGTCTTGGGTAATCCCTCATATTTTTTAGCTTCTTCATTTTTTCCAGTGTTGGCACCTCCTTCCTCTGCCTTTTTCTCTTCTTCACTGAATGACTTATCCTTTTGCTTATCTGCATCCTCCTTATCATTCTCTTTCTCACCTTGCTTTCCTTCACCTCTCGTTTTTATTTTCTTCATTTTCTTCTCCTGCATCCTCTTCCTATCTATCAGTGTTGTCCTCAATGCCATCTATATCATTCTTTGCTTTTTCTTGCTATGTACCTTGTTTTCCATCATCATCGATGGGCATATTAGTATCTTCCAAAGGAAAAGTCTTCAAGGTAGCTTGTATTTCATCAACTGGTGGTGGTGAGAACACCACATTCTCTAACATCAACCAATGGTGTTTCTTCACCTGTATGGTCATCTTTACCTGTCTCTTCCATAACTTCTTTAGAATCATGTTGGGCTTGTCTATCCATAGGTAGCAGTCATGTACTCTACTCAATGCCATTCTCACAAACTTAGCTTCATCATCATAGGTGAAATTTGGAAACAGTTGCTAGATGTCTAAATTATTTTCCACTAGGTTTTTGTATTTGGGATTGATCTGGTGATCATCTCTAGTTAACTCATTTATCCATGGATTGATAAATTTCACATGTGGGTATATTCTTCCATTTTCTGTGAATAAAAGCCCTAGTGTCCTCTGTAGGTAGAACCCTGTGTGGAATGCTAGAAAAAGGTTCGAGCGGGTCATTCTCAAATATATTCATAGGGTACTCCTTGAATTTCGACTAAGGCTTGTTGCTTACATTCACTAAAATAGGTGTAGCCATTTCTACAGAATTCAAATGCTTTGAAAAACAAATTCCAAGAGAACGGTAAATACGTCTTCTTTGCTTGACTGAAACTAGGGTTTGAACACTCTACTTCCCAAACTCTTGAACTCACTTTGATTCGCTCCCAAATGTACAAAAGTGAGTAAATTAGACTAAGTTTAGAAACTTATAGTCCTTGATTCACCCTGACTCGCATTCAATGCACCAATCAATAAAGCTGATGAAAACTCTTCACTGTGCAACAACAAACCCTTAATTACTCCACAAAGCTCTGTAAAAAACATATTTTCTTCTAAAATTTCCTCCACAAGATCTAAACTATCAATCTCCAACTTATGTCTTCGTGACGAGTCATGGCACCTTATATCGGCAAGGGTATTTTTTGATTTTATGTTATTGCTCCCACTAAGCCAATGCCTAGGTTCAATTTTTGAGATAATTATTTACACCGGAGGATGGTACAGATTCGTTTGTAGTCTATGATTCTTTATTGTTCTTAGGATCTTCTTTCTTCCTCCAGATCTTCTCCATTTTCTTCTTTAATTCTATCGGATCAATCTTTGTGATTGGATCATTTCTCTTTTCAAGATTATTCTTTCTTATGTTTCTGTAGAATCTAGCAATATGTCTAGGTTTATTGCAATTGTGACATACAATATTCCTTTGAGAGTTGTTTTTTTCATTCATTCTAGATCTGCAGTGGCTAGCCTTGTGTCCAAATCCATAACATGTATAATAGTAGTCATTGAAAGATTGAAACATTCTACCATGGTTGTAAATATTCCTCTTTTGATTTCTGCATTCACTTGCTCGATGTCCAAATTTCTTGCATGTAAAACATTGACTAGTAAAGGATGAAATATTCTAATTTATTTTACTTCTACACTCTATTGTTTTATGTCAAACTTACTACAAAAATAACATATACCATTGAAGGATGAGCACCTTTTAGCATTTGGTTGTCTGATAGGAGGTCTTCTTGCATTATTTCTTTGATTTTGATACTTGCCATTATTCTTCTTATCTTCGGTCTTCTCAGATTCACTAATCTTCTCTACTTTTGAACTTTTACCTATCTCAAGTCCCAAACCACTTTTATCTTTAGATGTTTTCTAACCTACAATTAACTCATCAAGCATTGTAGAACTTGTCTTGAACTTATCTTCATGAATTCTTGCTTTCTCCAAATATGATCTTAGATTTACCACTTCTTGTTCAAACCGAGTGCACTCATCAATTTTTCTTTTTATCATAGTATTCAGGAATTTCACAATTCTTTTATTTTCTTCCACTTGTACTCTTAATCTGATGATGTCTTCATTTGCTTTCCTCAAATTTTCATTGAATTCCTTATGCCTTTCTTTGAATTTCTTGATATCTTCTCTCAGTTTCTTGATGCATTCATTAGCTTCATTGAGATTTTCCTTCAGATTTGTATTTTCACCTTCAACTTTGTTAAGATCTTCAAGAGAAATTTTGAGTTCTCCATCCTTGTCAAGATACAACCATTATCAACCATGTGTTCAATTTCCAAGATCTTCCCAAAGTGGTTAAGCTCCTTCAGGGGAACCAAGCTCTAATACCAATTGTTTAACACCTAGAATACTGAGAGGGGAGGTGAATTAGTATTCCTAAAAACCATTTAATTACTAACCATCCAAATAACATAGCATACGTAGAAATTAACAAAAATGAAAGCATAAACAACCCATAGCACATACAACACATGGACACTAGAATTTTTACGTGGAAACCCAAGATGGGAAAAACCACGGTGAAGATTAGCTCACAATATAGTATGACCAGTCATAAAATATTACATAAAGGCTCACTGCGAGGTGGACTCACTGTCTAAGTGAACTCATTGTTCACAACAAAAAGTAAGATAGAAAAAGTGGCTACACAGTCAAGATTTGAACTAATACAAAATGCATCTGTCATATGTTGAATTCAGTGCCTTTGAAGCTCAAGATTCTAACCCAAAACACTTCGCCTAATACAAAATAAAAATCTTTGTTCAGTATTACTTTTGCACAACCTTTTCTCAATGTTCTACAAAATTTCTCTTTCCTACTTATATTCAAATCACATCTCTATTATCATCATCCATCTCACAAAATTGAAACAATGTTCTATATGTATCATCATTGTAAACATTAATTAGGCCGGCCTAATTAGATGTCGCATAAGGTAATGCAAAATGTGCCTTGTTGGCACCCAATTCAAATCAAATTACCTTTGCGCTAAAACATATGTGATATAGGTCAACATGGACGTATAATAACTTCTTACATTTCTTCACGACATTAAACTCCACAACCTTTGCATATTTTAGGTCGGCCATACATAAGACCTTAAAAACAAAATTCTTCAATTGATCGCCAATCACAAGACATGTGGACCTCAAAATATCATGCCAACTGGAAATCTCATATCACAAACACTTGTAAACATTCTCCCAAAACCGCAAGACCTAACAAAAATTCGTGGAGCACAAACAAAATAGGTCATATCCATTACATAGAAAACTGACAAAACCTTATATACTAAACTTCTATCACATGCAACTTTTGAATAATTTTCCCATACCAACTGAAATTATGAAATCGAACGCTACTATCATCCATAAACAACATACTGGAATCACAAAGAAGCATCTGTATGTGTGATGAAATGCAAACCAATCTACAATGGGCATAGAGAGCAAAAACTATCGGTGGAGATACATAGTAGAAGTGCTTAACTGTGAATCAATTTGTCTGTGTAGAATATTCTTCATACTATTCTAATATTCACCATGTAGCGTTGACATCAATTACAACACACGACTTCTTCATTCTTTCAACAAGATATAGATAGAGGAAAGAGAGAGAGAAAGGAGGTGATAAAGACAAGTAATAGAGAGAGGTATAAAGATATGGAGAGAGGGGGGGATAGATAGAGAAATAGAGATAGGGAGGGAGAAATAGGGTGTGTGTATATGAGTGAGAGAGAGATATGGAGATAACTCGATGAAGAGGGAGATTATATAAATAAATAGAGGGAGAGGTAGTGAGAGAAATATATATATATATATATATATATATATAGAGAGAGAGAGAGAGAGAGAGAGAGGCAAAGATATGTAGAGATATATATAACCTGGGAAAGAAAGAGGGGAAGAGAAAGGGATAGAGCGAGAGAGAGAGAGAGAGAGAGAGGGAAAACATGAGACATGGGTAGAGAGGGCGAATGAAGGAGAGGGGGAGAGCGAGAGATAGCTAAATAGATAGAGGGAGAGAGGGAGAGATAGCTAAATAGATAGAGGGGGAGAGGGATAGAGAGAGATATACATTCTCCTAGTTCAACTTGGGCAAAGGTGCACATAGGATCGAAGACAACAAGGATGCCTTCTATGACGATTTAGGAAATTGTTTTATTTTATATAAAATTCTAAATGTTTCATTATTTATTTCTTTAATGTTTCAAGTCATTTAGGATGATTATTGCAAAAAAACCATGAAAAAAAGACTTTGTATGCAAGAATTATGAGCATTTAAAATTTTAAAAACTGAGGAACTTAAAATTATTATAATCAATTTTTTATGTGCTATCTATCAAAATTATCTTATCCATCATGTAGATCTCTAAAACACCTTTCCAATGCCTATTAAAAATCAAAAATCCTATAAGTAATGCAAAAGTTATGCCAATTTTACTAAAGTGTGCTTTTTTGGGCTTTTGAAAATATAAAATTAATTAAAATACTTATAGAAAACAAATATCCATTTTTGTTTTCAAATCGGATATATTCATTTTGAAAACATGAAATTGACGAAAAATAATTTTGGGAAATAGATATCCATTTTGGTTTTGTAAACCAAAATCAAATTTTACCCGACCCATACAAAAAGTCAACTTTGTGTTTCATGATTTTGATGAAGTAAAAACACTTTTCTTTTGGCCCATCATGATCCTGCACATGCCCTAGAATATCATCATTAAAAAATTGGCATGGATCACAAAAAGCTCCACAAGTTTTACTTTTTGGCATCAAGTGAAGAAAGTATCACCGACCAACTTTGCCAATTTTCACAATTTGGTATTGATGGAAAAAAATTCACAAGTTCCATTTTTTGACATCAAGTGGTGAAAGCTCTATCAAGCTCTAGCTATTTCATTTTTCATAACTTAGTATCATTGTCAAAAAGTTCCACTTTGACATAAGCAATATAACTCCCCCACTTGGTTTCAAATGGAGGAAGTTCCACCTTTCACCAAGCTTTGACAATTTTCGTAACTCTTATATCAATGAACCACAACTTCCACCAAAAAGCAAATGGGCACCTAAGCTTCATCAAACACTAAAATAGCATTTTTTTTTTCTTGTAGAAGGAAGTGGGGAACAAAGCAAAAGTAGCACCCAAAAAGATGGATGTCAAATTAAGAAAAATAAAATAGAAAAAGTGATGAATATGAACCTTGCATTCAAAGTGATGTAAAAAATGAAGCATATCAATATCTTATTATTTTTTATGGAAATGAGAATCAATTAAAGCAAATTAAAGACAAAGTCATAAGATCAAAACCCATAATTCAAATAAACATAAAGTAATTTTATATTATTTTTGGAGGATGAACACAAAATTGATTTTTTTTGGCTATAAATATGTCATTTACACAATTTTTAATGAAAGTTGATGCCAAATTTATGCTACAAAAATGATTTTAAGTGTTTGTGTGCAATGAATAAGAAATTGAGGCTTTCTTATGCTACCAATCTTTCCAATCAAAATTAGAAAACTCCATGTTATAATCATTGAAAGAAGTCAATTAATAAGAAAGATTTATATTAACTTTTCATAACTATAGTTTTCATGGTTACAAAGCAATTTTGAATGTCTAAATAACAATTAATTGTCTTCATCTTTCTTCATTAGATAATTGTAATTTCGTATGTTATGTACTCTTTTCCAAATCAAATTGTTGATACACTTCCAAAAGATTTATATTTTAATCCTTGGATTGTATTCTTAATTACATTCTAGCAGTTATAAATTGAGAAAAATTATTGATGAGATAGGAGTTCTTAAAAGTCTTGTACTCTAACCTCTAAGTTCAAAATAAATAGGTCAAGTTTACTTGTTTATTTTATCTTTAAGCAAAATTTCAAATAACAAATTGTTGATTTTTGCTTTAGATTTTTGAGTTTACCCTCCGAGTTTGAAAAATTATTAACAGTGACAAATTAAAATACTACTATGAATTCGCAACTTCTTGCCTTGTAATAAATCCTTTTATATTTATCGTTAGTATTCAAAAGATCACGTATATCATCTAGTAGCAATCACCCATAATGCTTATGAATGGTGACTACATAATCCACTACCAAAATGATTTGATCTTCCACATTCATGAACAGAACCCTAAGCCGATACCACATTGACTCACCGTGTATCGGTATGGTCTATTCAAATTCATGTTTCTTGAAGCTGCTCAGTTTTATTTTGCGTCAACTTGATAAGCTATTTACATTACCAATGTATGGTTCAATTACAGATCAAGTACTGTATAGTAAGGTTACACTACAAAGTTGAGTCGAGAATGCATGATATGATAACAAATGGATCTCCATTGCCTCGCAGATTTCTCCCAGAACATGAAAGGGAGTTGAATCGGATTCTTATCAAATATGCCTATCATCTAGATGTGCAAGATGATGGTTTTTGCTATCATGGAAAACAAGGTGACGTCCAATTTTTAGCAATCTCTAATTGAAAACTTTCAGAAAAATTCAGTTAGATATAGTATATGCTCCTCAAAGTTTATTATATTAATTTGTAGTTGATAGCAACAATCCTGAATAAAAGCAAAGCCAAAACAAATTATGAAGATTTTGAGGCTAATGTATTTTAAATGATTCCGATCAAAAAACATATCAGAGCATCGGATGGTGCTAATCATCAAGCTTACAACAAGCATAATCTGATCAGTCAGAGAAGGTGCTTAAGCTGACAAATCTATAGTATCTGACATTTGGAAATACAGATTTTCTTAACAGACACCTGAAATTTCAGAACTGAAGATTTTGAAAATCAGATGAACCGTACCAGCTATTTAAAGATTTTTCCAACCATGCAACATTTCGGTATATACAAAAACAGTATGTCCAACAGCTTGTTAGTTCGGGTTGAGCAACATATTTTATGCTTGTCGTCTTAACAAAAGTAATGGTTTGATCATCAAATCAGGGTCATTGGTTTCCATTCCTAGTTCAAAGCAAAATGCTTTGCTTCTTTGTAAGATATTATCTTCAATCATGTCATCCTCACTGGTATCTTCTTCTGATGTACTTAGACTGATATAGTCAGCAGTTTCATCTTCCACAGATGCTCCCTTCACTCCTGTGTTCTCTTTACCACTCAAATTCATCAAGGAAGATGAAGATTGGATATGACCCATCTCTTTGAAAGGCACAAAGTAGTGTTTTTTGTCTTCACTGGTTCTCTTAAGCATGCGCACGAAATGTTTAGGCTTAATCTTAATCTTTGGATGACGAAACTTGCAAATTGATCTCTCAGAGTAATTCCTAGTTGATGCATACTGTGGACATACGTATGTATGCTTTCTTTTGCACTGTATAAAAAAGGGTGTGCACAAACATCAGAAAAAATATTACTCAAAGCAGAAAACATCTAGAAAGGACTGAGCACAGTCGATTCCAAACGAAGTGACTAAAAATACACCAAAAGGACTACAGCTAAAAGTAAGCATGTTAAAAAAAAACAAGCGAGCTCAATACTCTGGAAAAGATAATGAAAGAAAAGCTAGGACAATATCTTAATTAATCAAAGACAATAACAGAGAAAATTATAGAACGTTATGAGTTTCTTCAATTTTTTCAGACAAGAAGTTTGTATTTCAGGAAAGATATTTGGCATTCCCTTGCATATGAATATTTTTCTTCTTCTGCAAAGAAAGATCAAACATACGCTCAAATGCCATGGCCAAAAAAAATCGTGAAGTGTACATGAATAAATTCTGCAGTTCCAAAAGGGAAGCCAAAAAATAGAAGTTATTCAAATTTTCTTAAGCTATCCTATCCAGAAAATTCTTAAGTTTAGTAGAATAGTTGGAATGCTTATTCCAGTAATTTAAAAAATGTCTATAAATCCCATTTATAAAGCATCCAGAAAATAAACATCTTAACTGATACAAAATAGGGAAATGATTTAAATTGTCACTGCCCATTATGAAGCTTATTCCAGAACTGAAGCTCAACAACTTAAAATATTTTGCATTTTGACTTGCAACATATGTCAAGCAACATATTCCTGAACTGATCCTGAACAACATACATAAATCCTTACTTACACTTTGTCGTGGAGCAATAAATTATGGATTTCTTTCTTGAGCTAAAAAACTTTACCAAAATTTCAGAATAAGTATGCCTTGTCAGATGCACACTGAACTAGAATTGACTGTGTTCACAAGATCCATTCTATGAAAGAATCTTCTTGTACTCAAAACATATTCCTTTCAACTTGCTCTCATAACCAAGAACAGAAAATAAAAATTATAGGAAAGATATAACAATCCAAATTGGATTACGAAAAAGTTAGTAACTAATCTTACTACACTTATTTCATTGATTAGTCAAATGACTGACTTGTACCAGTATAAAACACTCCTATTACAAATATTTTAAGAAAATTTGAAGTATGAAAATTTGTGAAGGGGTCTACAAAGGTTGCAGATGGTTCTGAAGTGAGCTGAACACCTTAGAGTCAAACATTGTTGAAGTGAGTTTCTGAGAAACAGAGTAGAAACAAATAACAGATTTGTCAATGTTCAAACTGCTAGAAGGATCATGACAGAGGTTTTGTTGTCTTAGTGACAGTTTCTGATGTGGCATGGCAGCTTCGCCCTGATGTATGTAGCAGTTGTGTCTGACAGAAAAGAAGAATGACAGCTCCAAAAAGTGTCTCGTCATGTTCTTTGGCATTTGTGCTCCTTGTTCAAGTATTTCTTGATGAGTTTGTTATAAATGCATCCTTCAAGGGCCATTGTAAGATGATTCCACATTGGGAGAATGGAATTAAGATCGAATGGTATTCACATTCCTTCGCTCAGTCTTGGCTGGGTGCTACATGATCTGAAAAATCGGGTCTAAGTGAACTGGACCTCTGGGGAAATAGAGTTACATGTTTGGTTGGAGCATTGGCACCAAGCTAGGAGGCAGGGTTTGCCTTTAATTGGTGGGTTTTATTGCAGAAAGGGGCTGTTATTATAACTTAGGAAGGTCAGGGATGGGTTGTGACATATTTAGGAGTCCTTGGGAAGAGTTGCAGACCTCAAAACCACCTGTTAAACCTATTTTAGCAAACTCACCTCTTTCAGGAGGCAGCAAATGCGTTTACACCCCCTTCCTAAACCAACAAACCCATGCTCTCCCCCTGGCTGAACAAGCGAACACATCACAGTTCACATAGAACATGGAATTTGAAGCATTTTGGTGTTTGATCTTCCCTTTTGGCTGTTGGTTGTCCAGTTTTTGTGTATGGGAGACTCAAGACAGGTTTTCTATTGCTTCTCCACAAATTGTGTGAGGCTGGCTCTCATTGTAAGGTGGTTGTAGACCATTCTTTGACTGATGCAAATGTGTTGTAGCTAGTTTGTTCATGGTGAGAGTAGTTGCAAGTGTATTAGGAGCTGGTAAGTCATTGTGAGCTCATGGATATCATGGTGGCACTATAAACATCCATATCAACCTCTTTTGATAGTGGAATGGAGAGTATTTGCTCTCTAGAGCTGGACTTTTTCACCCAAATAGGCTTTTCTCCAGGGAAAATGGAGTTTTCAGTTTATGATGTGTGTTTCATGTATGCTGTTTCTGCATATTGGGAAGTTCTTTGTGTTTCTCTTGATTTATGTTTGTCTTTGTTAATTTGACACCCACTCTAAGTGGTTAAAAGAGCATATTAAAATTCTTGTTGAGTTCTTTTCAATTGAAAATTTGTTTGCTGGTAGCAAAGTGAGGTGTAACCTCCTTGTTTATGTATCAAGTGGTATTAGAGCAGCTATATCCTTTGGCTATTTGTTTGTTGCAAGGATTGAAAGTGTATTCCATCTACTAGATCAAGTGGGAAAGAAAGTTTAGTGCCTTTTGAGCCCAAAATTGATTCAAGTGGTTAAGAACAACAAGAATGGCAAGAGAAGATGATAGAGATGCTAGGTTCGGGGAGTTGGAAGAAGACTTAGCCAAGATATCCCTTGTGGAAGAAAAGCTCGATAGGCTAGAAAGCATGATGCTGGCCTTGATAGCAAGAATGAATCCATCAAAGGAGCGCTAAAAAGAATGAGAATTCAAGAAAGAAGACATGGAGCAAGGTGAGACCTCTAAGGGATCTTCAAGGCACAGATTAAAATGATATTCGGCCCTACGATGGTGAGATTAGTGTTGAAAATTTGGACCAAAGGGTGTCACAAATGGTGGAGGACTTTTATCTACATCAAGTTACTCCACACCATCAAATTTCTGTTGTAAAGTTGAAACTTGTTGGGCATCCTCTCATGTGGCATGAGAGTTATGCACACTCCTTGGAGGTTCCAAAAGTACTACCATTTTAAGTGGGATGACTTCATTAAACTATTGAAGAAGCAATTCTACCCAATTTTCCATGAAAAAGGAAAAAGTGATGTAATAGTGTAGTGTAGAAAAATGTATCCCTTTTACATTTTCACACTTAATTTGGAATTAATGTTAATTTGGACTTAATTATGCCTTAATTTAGTGTTGTAATATGTATTTTACATATTCACATTAAGTTTAGGGCCCTATTAATTAAAATGAACTCAATTGTGCCTTAATCTAGAGTTGTAAAATGTATTTATTTACACTTTCACACTTATTTAGGGCTCCTTTAATTAATTGAACTTAATTTGCCTTATTTGGCCATTTAATTCAATTCAAGCCTATTTTATCACATTTTCCAAAAAGAAAACCCGACATTCATTAATGCCTTGACATAACACTTCTCATTGAGCAATGTGTGTCCTAGGTTAGGGACCTAGGACCCATTCGCTCATGGGAAAATGGGTCCTCCCTTAGACATAGGACCTAAATTTAAATTATGTTTTTGGCGGTATTTTAACATATTCAAATCCATATTCAGATGTTGGCTTGTGATATTTGAATTTCGGAAAATTAAGGATATATATCTATATAAATATAAGGTTATTTTCTAAGTTTCACCTAGCAATTTTGAAGTGAGCATTCCTATAGAAAAAAAAAACATTTAAAGACCAATTCACGGCATTCAAGAGCAGATTTATTGCAGCAAGCAAGATCCAATTGTCATGTCAAAGTCTTCTTGCATCAAACATGTTATTGGAGCTAATATGATAATGTAGGTTTCATGATCCATTCAAGTGTTCAAAGTATTATTTCAAGTCAAGATTCAAGGTTCAAGATCCACATCCATTGAAGCCATTTCATGCAAGTTGCAGATTTATAGTCCAAGGTTCATTCAATGGTTTGGTGAGTTGTGACATTGAGTTGTTCATTCATCATTCCTTTCATGCTATTTTATTTCATTTCAAGGTTTGATTACTAAAACGGGGTTTGACCAAGGCAAACCCCCATTCACCAAAAAACAAAACATTTTTCTCTCTTGATTTGTGTTTGCAGATTTAGGTGGAAAAAATCTTGTAGATCCTTTGAAGAGCAAAATTGAAGTTCTCAAAAGTTGCAAAAGATGTCATAAAATTCATTTCATGGAAACTCACTTGCAAAATTTATTTCCGGCTTTTTGAACCTGAAACTTGGGCAAATTGAGAGATTCAGATATGTAGCAGAGGGTCCCAAGTCCCAAATTAGCTTCAGAAATTGACTTTTGGTGACTAGTAAACATCATTTTTCCTCTCTCTGATCTGCATTTCAATTTATGGTTTTGTTAGTATTGAGCTTAATCTTCAAGATCCAAGTTATAGATTGCATTTTAGAGTTAGTTTACTATTTTTTAGTTTTTCTCCCTAAAGTGTTGTTTGACCAAAACCCTCGTCCTTGCAAAAAAAAGGAAGTATGTAGATTCACATCTTGAGTTGACTTACCTAGGGGTTGTAAGTCAATTCTTTGTGTGGATCTCATTTCCTAATAAAATAGAAGGAGAAATAGTTCCCTAAGAGGTTCATACCTCTATTTTGATCCACCCCAAAACTCTAATTTTTTTTAATTTCATTTTGGTGAACCCAAGTTTGATCATTGCATTTTTCTGATTTTGGAGTCCATTTTCACCCTAAATCTAGATCTTGCATTCATTTGAATTGAATTGCATTGAATTGAATCTCATTTAGGGTTGTTTCACTTGCATTAGTTTGCATCTCATGTAGGGTTTTAGGATTGCATCTTTGCAATTTTTAAATCTGAAAAATACAAAAAAACAATCATTTTATAAAGCATTTACATAAGATTGTGTAAAGAGCTGACCAAAACTGCTCTAATTTTTCTGTATTATTCCCTTGGAATTTTTACCAGCAACTGATGCATGAGCTGTTCATACGCTATTATAATTTCGGATTATTCATTTGGTTTGAAGAGAGCCCGTGTATATGCTGTCAAAGGTGATTTTCAATTTTGTACTTGCTGTTTTCTTGATTGTTTTGGTGTTTGTTTGCATAAGATGATTGCATTCACTAACATGACTCCTAAGAAGGCATTCAAATGACTAAACTACAATGAAGATACAAATGCAAGATATTTTGTAACTTATTATGCATAAAAATGACTGAACCTGTAAAATATGCACCTACAGCAGTTTATGCATTTTGTCAAACAATTTGATGGCAAACTCTAAAACCCCCATACTTCCATTACTAACATGACTGATTACAACTGGCAGCAAATTAACCATGACTGAACCATAATGACAGAGCTGATATACATTCTATTACAGCATACATATGACTGATATGATAGTAAAATAATAACAGACCAGTGCATCCACCAACTGCTCTAAGACAATGATAAAATGACGCTAAAGGAATGACTTTAATGTGCAAAGGTTACATTGATATTTTACCCAGCAACTAGAATGAACTACAATGACAAGAAACTGAGTAATGGAACCTGATTCGTTGCTTATCTCAGACTGGAAGAAGTGAGGCGTCCTTAGTAATGCCCAGAAATCATGACCAGCAGCTTGCCTAGCCGCTTGAAACACGTCCCTCTCAAAATGATGGCGTATCTGGTGTGTTTGTTCTAAACGCCTCCATTAATCTTCAATGGCAGTTACCATGACTCCCTGTGAGTGAAGATTAGGCATCATAACTTCAGAAACGCGTTTTCTTCAAACTCGTCCAGATTCTTCAAGTTACAACCTGACTATGCCTTGAAAACGAATGCCTCCCCAACGCCTAAGATTTCATGATGAGAGGCACCTTCATTTTGCTCCACGTTCCATCAAAATAGACCAATAATGGTTGCCAAGATTTCAGTGAGTGAGTAACACGAAAATCTGAAAGGGCATCACAGTTTGCTTCGGTTCATCTCAATCTCCACCACGCGAAAAGAAGTCTATGAGAATTTCGAAAGCTTGCTAGGGCTGATATCTCATAGCCGAAACAAGAGGTTAGGGTTCCAACCCATGCCAAAAGGTTCGATATTTGCATAGCAAAAATATATTCATTCAAAAGTGCCGAATGATCTCTCATTTCTTCTCTTTTGTATGTTTCCCATTCAAAAAATTAAAGTGACTCTATAAAGTCAAATTTTTAATATTTCCTCAAGTCACTTTATGAACAACAAATAAGTGACTTTATAATGTCCCCATTAATAAATATTTCAATGGGTCACTTTATAATTTGATTTATTAATTATTTAATATCCCCCATTTAAATATAATTTAAGACCTAGGCAATATTAAAAAATTAAGTCACTTAGTCCAAATTTTGGGGACATTACAGATTGCATTATCATTCATTTACATTTGAAAATTGAATCAAAATTGCACATCAAATTATGTCTCCTAGTTTGTCATTTTTTCATAATTTGCAGTTGCACTCAAGCTTAATTTCACAGAAAATTCAAACTGTAACTCACTGTTTAAATCAGAATCTGGAAACCACAATAACCAACTCAAAAATCTCTTAAAACATTTTTCAAAACCCTAAGCTAGGATCCAGTCCCTGATCAGGGTTATTTCCTGAATTTTGGGGCATTAAAACATTTGTTTTTGTATTCTATTTTGCTGTTTTCAGATTTCTATTTCAGTTTGCAAAGTTTTTGTTACTTGGAATTGATCATATTAAGTTTCATTTGATAAATTTAGTGTATTGTGTGAATTCAAAATTGCATTTACAAGACATCATTTTCAAGTTTTTACATAGCATAATCAGAAAATTATCTTGCTTAAGATCTGAAAATTTGCATTTCATAATGGACATGTGCATTAGTAATCTATGGAGGTCTTTAACATCTTTAGTTGATGTTTCAAGTTGTGTTTTTGACAATGATCCTAATACAATTGAACCTAATCAAGCCCAATCAACTCCTAATGAATGTCCTCGAGAAGTTGACATCATAGGAGAAGGTGATGATAGCATGAACAATTTCCTTAACAATCTTGAGAACAATTCATCCTTTTACCCTTCCATGCAACAACCAACACCCCTTACCATTCCATCACTTGAAATGTTTGGTATTTTAAATCCTGAAATTGAGTCACAAACTAAGCCTAAACTTCCAACAATGAGTGAACCTAGCTCCTCTAATCAAGTGCATACCTAACCATCTTATGTGAACAAAGTGACCAATACACCCATCAACTTAGAAGAGACTTATGGCCAAGTCTTTAAAATATTAACTAAACAAGGATGTGACACAACTAATGAACATGAAATTCACAAACTTTTAGAACAAATCCCTATTGAAGATACTAAAGGACTAAGTTATCAAAATCCTTATCCCTCCACATCTTCTAAGGATACAAATGTCCTCCCTCATAATGATGAAGTAACGTCTCACAAAAATGATAGGATCACTTTAGGTCCTTCTCCTTCGAATCAACCTCCACAAGATCCTCAAACAAGAAAGAAATCCAAACCTTACAAACTCAAAAAGTTGCCATTCCTACATACTAAAACACAAATTGAACGAGAAATGGAACACCTTCTTCATGTAGGATGGATTGCATTGCCACCTCCTTGTAAGGGTAACAAGCCTAAGAACATGAATTATTGTGCATATCATAGAACTCTTGGGAACCTTACTGATGAGTGTCGTGCCTTAAAGATAATAGTGCAAGAACTTTATCCTAATGATCATGATTCTTATGAGCAAATGGTTGGATAGAAATTACATGAACTTTGCTCCTTGCCATGTAATAGTTGTAGGGCCATAGCATACTCACTATTGCATGTTTAACATTCATTGCAAATCATATTCTATATTGCAAGGAGCTCATTCTCATCAATTATCTCGACTCCTCTTTGTCCTGCACCTAGTGGGGGCAAGGGGTTAGATAGCCTTGTCCTAGTTTGGCACTTGATGTTGTCCCTTTGCTAGTTATCCACCTTCTGGATATACTAATCAAAATTGGGATCCGGATGACCTACTATAGGTTGACTCACATGTTCCTTACTAGTATTTTTCTTTGTTTTCTTTTTCATGTTCTTTGTGTGATTGCATGTGCATAATGTGATCCCCTATACTATTTTGTTTGATGTATCCCTCTTTATGTGCATTCCTCTATTTGTATCTACATTCTTCTATATGTCGTAAACATTTATCTTTGGTTTTGTCTTGTGTTTTCCTTTTGGGGATGACGCAAGGCATCAAGTTGAGACATTTAGGTCTCTTTCATGTTGACCAATAACTTTTTCTTTGTTTTCGCTCTCTATGTGTCATTCTTTCTATTATGTGAGTATTTGGGGAGTGATGACGTTTTTGAGCTCTATAATCACACTATAGCAAAGACATACTGACCTCAAATCCGTAGATCCCTTATGTGTTTGGGATTTCATTTTGGGGGCAACCCCTTCCTCTCTCTTTTTCATGATGTAGCTTCATTTGGAAACATATGACTTGGCATAGGGATTTCCGAATAAGCTCTCATGTCTCCTTTATTGTTAGCATTGATCATTTGCTACTTTAAAGTAAATTGCTCACAACAATGGTGCTAACAATTACTTTAAAGTGGGGGTATACATTGACATTATTATTTTTGAAATTTTTGACATTCTTTATGTTTCATTGTGTAATTTTCTTTCTTCTTGTGATGCATCTTTTTCTTGGTGTTGTCATTGGGTTTGACATCCTCTAAGAGCATGATATTTCCTTTATCCTTGACTTGTCCTCTCTTGGAGACATTTGGCACAATGTTCCCTAAGAAAAGACCATACACAAAATAAGCAAAGTCCCTTTGAACATGTTTATTTGCATTTTTGTTCATAAGTGTATAGCATAACACAACTTGCTAACCTTGTGAAGCTCGAATCCCTTTTCAAGGCCACCAAGCATAAAACACTTTGCATGCTAGTGAAGCCAAGCCTTGTTTGTTCATAGGTGCTTAGCATAATGCAGCTTGTTAGGCCTTATGAAGCTCGAAGTTTTTGTATTTTTGTTTTGTGGTGCCTTATTGAAGTTGTTAGAGGGATAGCTTTGATATGGTATGGGAGCCTAATAATATTCTCTCATTTGCCACCCCCTTGGGGGCTCACCTAGTGGACAACCGGAGTTCCATTTGCCTGGAGTGAGCACCGTTGTTGTTTGCATAGTGGACATAGAGTTCTGCTTGTGAACGTTTTTTTGGACAAACAACTGAGGTGTGTTCCACATTGCGTTGGAAAGTCGAGGATTGATCCACCTTTTTGGTTTTTACCTTTTCTTTCTAGTCTTTGATGTTGTATGATTGAGTATCTTTGTAATTGCTGCATACATATGTTTTGAATGTCTACTTTAGTGTGAGTTTGCGCTTGTGCTCACACTCTCACTAAAATGGGGGCTAAATGTAGTGTAGGAAAATGTATCCCTTTTACATTTTCACACCTAATTTGGAATTAATGTTAATTTGGACTTAATTATGCCTTAATTTAGTGTTGTAATATGTATTTTACATATTCATATTAAGTTTAGGGCCTTACTAATTAAAATGAACTTAATTTTGCCTTAATCTAGTGTTGTAAAATGTATTTATTTACACTCACACTTATTTAGGGCTGCTTTAATTAATTGAGCTTAATTTGCCTTAATTGGCCCTTTAATTCAAATCCAAGCCTATTTTATCACATTTTTCGAAGAGGAAACCCGACATTCATTAATGCCTTAACATAACACTTCTCATTGAACAATGTGTGTCCTAGGTTAGGGACCTAGGACCCATTCGCCCATGGGAAAATGGGTCCTCCCTTAGACCTAGGACCTAAATTTAAATTATATTTTTGGCGTTATTTTAACATATTCAAATCCATATTCAAATGTCGGCTTGTGATATTTGAATTTCAGGAAATAAGGATACATATCTATAAATATAAGGTTATTTTCTAAGTTTCACCTAGCAATTTTGAAGTGAGCATTCCTATAGCAAAGAAGCATTTCAAGAGAATTTCAAGAGCAATTCAAGGCATTCAAGAGTAGATTTATTGAAGATTTATTGCAGCAATCAAGATCCAATTGTTATGTCAGTGTCTTCTTGCATCATGCATGTTATTGGAGCTAATATGATGATGTAGGTTTCATGATACCTTCAAGTGTTCGAAGCATTATTTCAAGTCAAGATTCAAGGTTCAAGATCCACATCCATTGAAGCCATTTCATGCAAGTTGTGGATTTACATTCCAAGGTTCATTCAAGGGTTTGGTGAGTTGTGGCATTGAGTTGTTCATTCATCCTTTCTTTCATGCTATTTTATTAAATATTTCATTTCAAGGTTTGATTACCAAAACGGGGTTTGAACAAGGCAAACCCCCATTCACCAAAAACAAAACATTTTTCCTTCTTGATTTGTGTTTGCAGATTTATGCGGAAGAAATCTTGAAGATCCTTTGAAAAGCAAAATTGAAGTTGTCATATAAGTTGTCATTTCACGGAAACTCACTTGCAAAATTTATTTCCAGATTTCCGAACCTGAAACCTGGGCAAACTGAGAGATTCAGATCTGTTGCAGAGGCTCCTGAAAGTTACAAACAAACCCTAACTCAAGACCCATTTGCCCCTGGGTGAATGAGTCCCAGATCAGCTTTAGAAACTGACTTTTGGTGATTGGTAAACATCATTCTACCTCTCCCTTATCTACAATTTAGTTTTTGGTTCTATCAGTATTGAGCTTAACCTTCAAGATCCAAGTTATAGATTGCATTTTGGAGTTAGTTTACTATTTTTAGTTTTTTCCCCAAAGAGTTGTTTGACCAAGATCCCTGTCCTTGCAAAAAAATGAAATCTATAGATTCACATCTTGAGTTGACTCACCTAGGGGTTGTAAGTCAATTCTTTGTGTGAATCTCATTTCCTAATGAAATATAAGGAGAAATAGGTCACAAAGTGGTTCATACCTCTATTTTGATCCACCCCAAATCCCTATTTTTCCTTTATTTCAAATAGTTATAATTTAAAGCAACAACATGGGAAAAGACTACATAAGTGAGTTTAGAAGAAGTGTTGTTCGGCTTGGGAAGGACATTATGGACTGTGAGGTGCTGATAAAGTATGTGGAGGATTGTTTAATCACCTACAAAGAGTAGTTCTCATCACCCAACCCCAAAATATAGATCAATTTCGATCACTTCAACATTGCAGTTAGCTCCTACTTTCTCGATGATTGTCTACCTCATCAGGAGGGATATTTGATGTTGGCAATGAACTCAATTGGTCTTGAGGACTCCTATGACACTTTTTGGAGTGAATTTTGGCTTCCGATGTGTTCTCCAAGATTCTTGTAGAGAGCGTTTATTTATAGTAAGTCACCCGGTCAACCCAGATTTTCATTACTCATCATCGGTATCATTCCAGTATGATCAATTTTTGATTCCGATGCTAACTGCTATTTTCAGCAACTCGGGTGTATTATTGACTTTAATTTAACTATTTTACCAAGGTTTAATTTTATTAAAATAATTTACAAAACCCCTTAGTGCAATAGCTTGTTGAAAAGAGAATTTTAAATTTTAAATCATGGAAACATAAAAGGGAGACCTTGCTCACCAAATATATTTATTACTTCATAAAAAAGGTCTTTTGGAGCCAAAAAGGGTTATTTAATTAAAAGTGCATTTTAAACTATATCTTCTGGAAAGTTCAGCAGAAAAAATATAAAAGGAGATTTAGAGAGCTCATTTGAATGTGCAAATTTTTATTTCCTCTTGTGAAACCCTTGTGGTTTTGTGGGATTGAACTCTATTCGTCTCAGCCTTCTCGACGACAAAAACCCTTTTGGAGAAGATTAGCCACGGTGGTCAAGGATCCTCTCTGGTTAATACTGTGTGACTCATTTAGAGTTACAATTGTGCAGATTGGCTTGATGGTAGATTTACTTTAGAATCTTCACTTGTGCTGAATGTTGAAGATTTTGGAGCAATTTCAATTAGAGATTGTCTGTGTGCTGAATGTTGCTAGTTGAGATTGCTACAACTAAGGGCAAAAAATGAAAATATTTAAGGTATTTTGATATGCATATTTTGGGAATATTTGGTAATGATTTTTAGAGCTTTTTGGAGTGTTTTTGGAAGTATTAGCAGGAGTTTAAACCTGGCCATACCATTGCCAAGACAGGCTGTACCCCCTCTTCTTGAATGTGCAGATCAATGGAATGATTTTCTGATTTTGGGTATTTTAGTTTTTACCAATGAATTTCTCAAATTGGGCGACCCTATTGCAAGAGTTTTTGAGTGACAAAATGCTGGCATTTATTTTCTAAAAAAAATCGTCCCTCTAGGCAGGGCATACAATTGTAGGAAGGAGTTATTGGGTTTTGTGCCAGATTTTGGTTTGATTTTGTGTCTGCAAATCAACCTGGAAATGCCACCCTAGTTGGTGAAACAGGTTGCAGGAGTTGTGGGCAGATTGGAGCTCAAAAATTAAATATAAATTTATTACCAGAATCACCCTTGTGTATACCAACACCCTGTATGCTGCTACAGCTGGTCTAAGATGATTATTATTGTGTGGAAATGAATGTTGACTGCTGTTTAGGGATAAATCTGCAAGTTTGTGCAGTAGAGAAGTGTTTGGTGGTGTTTGGAGTGACCTTTTAGACCTATTGCTGCAGCTAGGAGACTTAGGGAAGGTGCTGATGAAATTGTTTTACATTGTTGCTGATTGTCACCACTAAGAAAATTAGCTACAGCAGGTATGTTATGGTTCCAAGATACATATTCCTCAAGTTATTTACATTTTCTATGTTGGTTGTTACAGTGGATGACTCATAGTGTTTATTTGGTGTTGTTTTGGGCCTCAAAATTGTAACAGTGTCTTTATGAATGAAACCTTCAATATTAATTTGCAACAGCTGAAGTTTTGACAATGAAATCCTTCAATGTTTATACTTAATCAAATCTGCATAATAAATGTTATTTGCTTGGTTTCAATTGGTGAAAACTTCAAAAAAATCAGGCGGTGTTCTTACAGGAGTCTCTTCCAAAAAGCATAAGGTTGGAGAGCATCAAGGTGGTGGTAAGGAGGACCAAGGAGGTAAGGGTAAAAGGAATGCAACTACCATGACTAAAACAAAGGACAAAGGTAAGAAGGGGAAAGACAAAAATATTATTTGCATAGAAAAAGGAAAAGAGATAAGTGGAGACTTAGATGTTGATGAGTGTCTTTCATGTGCTACATTGAACAAGGTTGCTCTTACAGTGAGTAGTAGCACTTAAAGTGAAGAGGAACTAAGTTATTCCACATCAAGGTTCAAGCCAAAGGTAAAAATTTTGATGCATTGTTTGATTTGTGCTCTCAAGAAAATATGATTTCTTGCAAGTTAGTTGAAAACCCAGGTCTGAAAGTAGCAGACCACTCACATCCTTATTCATTGGGATGGTTGAAGGACAATGTAAGCTATGGTTTGGCTTTACTTTAGATTTTTTTGATGAGGTGGTGTTTGATGTGGTACATATGCACTGTGATCTTTGGGAGTCCATATCGGTATGAAACAGTGCAGTCTATTTCCAAAGGAAGAAGGAACATAAATTGGTCTTGAATGAACAACATTACTTTAGCTAGTACCTCAAAAATAAAATGATTGATTAATGCAACTAAAAGGGTTGTCCTTGGGAAGGAAGCTAGGTTTGGGAGTGAAAAGAGGGTTCAATCTTAGAAAAAGTGGCAAGGAGGACAATAGGTGCATCAGGTCAACTAGGGGAAGACATGTACCAAGTTTTATATGGCATTAGTCTTGTGGTGCAAGGCAAGATGTTATCTTCATAGAATGAAGAGTTTAACAAGCCTTTTTTATCCAAAAAGGATCAAAGAGGTGTGTAGCTTCCATGATATCAGTTGGATGAATGTAACTACCCATTGTCTTGTCACAGACAAAACCACTAGTTTTATTAGGTGGTGGTTTTGAAAATGACAATGAAGGAAAACATAACCACCCACACAATTCTATGAAAAGTGGTAATTTTGGAAACATGCGACAGTTTTAGAAGTGTCAAGGCAGTTTTGGTCGAAAGTGGTGGTTTTGTCACTTCAACCAAAATGGAATGGGAACAAAAACAACATGACTTTTCAAATGATCAAGACACTTGGGCTACTCTAGTGCATGGGAGTAAGACCTTGTGTCATACATAAGTGAAAGGGGAAGTTGAGAGTTGGTTGTTGGAGTAGGAAGCATAAAGTACTTGACACAAACACAAGATGGATATACAATTCGATTCACAAAGCAGACAAGGATAGGATCAATAACAACGTTGTATATTTTCTTTTGTATTGAATGTTTAATAATACATAAGATAATAGTGTTAATTTGCACCTATCAAGTTGGGATTTTCCTCCCAAATTAGGGGTTTCCCAAGTGAAAAATGTGCAATGTGTTTAATTGTGTTTGCTTGCATTTTGCCAATGGTATTTAAGCATAGATTCATTTCAATCTTTCATTGAAAAAAATTAAGTTTATTGTACTTCAGTTATTGAATAATTTCATAGCCATAATCTTAGTTTTTGTAACGATTACAAATCACTTTTCCATTGAACCCATATATCTTTTGGGGACCAAAGCATCCTGATTTTGGAGGTATGATCCAATAAAGCATGTATAAGTGAACTTGAACTTTTGGTTTAGAGTATCATGTTCGGTTGGAGTATTTGCACCAAGCTAGGAAGCAAAGTTCAACACTTCTTGGTGGGTTTTGTTTTAGAAAGGGGTTGTATGATGATTGAATATGATCAAGGATGAAATGGGACATCTCCAAGAGCTTTGAGAGAAATTATCGACCTCAATCACTTGTAAAACATGTTTTGGTGAATTTCCTATTTCATCAAGTGGAAAACACATATTCGCCCCCTTGCTGAACCAATGAACATGTCGTAATTTAGAGAGAACATGGAATTTGAAGCATTTTTGCATTTGAACTTCCCTTTTGGCAGTTGATTGGCCAATTTTTGTGTATGGGAGACTCAAGGAAGGTCTTTTCTTGCTTCTCCATGAGTTGTGTCCGCTTAGTTTTCATTGTAACGTGGTTGTAGACCATTCTTTGACTAATTCAAGTGTGTTATAGCTATTATGTTCATGGTGAGAGTAGTTGCAGGTTTATTAAGAGCTAGTAAATCATTGTGTGAGCTCATGGATGTCATGGTGGCACTATAAACATCTATATTAAGCTATGTAACCTGAAGACGCGTACTCAAAAAAATTAGGGGCGTGTCCGGTTGAAAACGTTTTGGGGACGCAGGAACGCCTCAGAAATGTCTCCGCCCTGTCCCCAAATTTGTCTCTAAATCAGAAACGTTTCTGATATGCCCAGTAAAATGGAAGAAATGACAGTGGACAG
This sequence comes from Sequoia sempervirens, assembly GCA_007258455.2. Lineage (NCBI taxonomy): Eukaryota > Viridiplantae > Streptophyta > Pinopsida > Cupressales > Cupressaceae > Sequoia > Sequoia sempervirens. The sequence goes on along the minus strand of VDFB02210787.1, from coordinate 196,601 downwards.
CTAGCTGTCCCTACAACCGAACAACATTTGTTTTAATTTTTTTTTTTAAAACACAAAAGTATTAAAAAAAGGGTGTGGGGACCCACAAGGACCCCCATACCCCTTTGCTTTAAGGCTAAACCTAAAAACAACATTATAACATTCAAAACCAAAAAAAACTCATTTGTTTCATTTTCCAAATTGTGAAGAGCTGAAGGAAGAAGAGCACAACTGTGGGAAATCAAGTGAGAGAAGGATATAAAAGTGAACAAAGGGAAAAAGAAGGCCAAGTCTCCATCATTTGTAGTAATTTCATTATTTTTTTTTACAAATTCTTTTGCATTTTTTTTGTTTTTGTCCACATTTCAAATACTTAAGAGGTTTTTTGTGTGTTTGTGTTTTATGTTTGCACTTGCAGCTGTCATTTACATTTCAACCAAAGAAAAAAATAATGAGCACTAGCAGTAGTGAGGGTAGTGAGATTCAAGAAATTGAAATTGGACAAACATGCCATGGAAGTTCTTCAATGAATGTGACTGTTTTAGGGACACAGTTCAGAAATTCCTTTTCAATGCCCTTATCACCTCTTGAAAAAGCATGCAAAGGGCCCATTTAACCCAAAAAAACCTCTTTTACAATTTGCAACAGCCATAGACACTAAGAAAAAAAATTCAAGGAGTAGAGTATGGCTATGTCATATTTGCAAGGAGGACTATACAAGCAGCTACACAAGAGTTTACTCCCATCTTTTAGGCATAACTTGTCAAGGGGTAAAAATATGCAAACCATAACATTAGCTAAGAAGGCAGAGATGACTAAGTTGCACATGGAGGGTGAAGCCAAAAAAAAAAGGAATGCCAATGGATTCTTTGCAGCCTAGTGGGTCAATATCTAGTGCTATAGCTATTGAATCTAGGAGTGTTGTGCCTAAGAGTCAAAGAGTAAAGAAAAGGCCCACTAGTGTTTCGGGCATGTTTAACATCCAATTACGAGATGTAGTTGATAGTTCTATTGTCAATTTTTTCTATGCTAATGCTATACCATTTCATGTGGCACGTTCTCTTTCTTTTAAGCAAATGTTCAAAGATGCACTTGATGTTGGTCCTTCATATGTTCCCCCTGGAGATCATAAGATACACACCTCCCTCCTTGATAAGGAGTATTCCAAAGTGAGTATAATGATGGAGGAGATGAGTCAAGCTTGGATAAGGGATGGTTGCTCTACCATTATGGATGGGTGGACTGATATTAAACATCAACCACTCATCAATGTTATTGTCACATGTTCAACAGGCTCTTATTTTCTTAGAGCTATTGATTGTTCAGGGAAGAGGAAAGATGCAAGCTTCCAATCTCAGATTTTGAAGGATGCTATAGAAGAGGTTGGACCCTCAAATGCTGTACAAGTAGTGACTGATTCAGCCCGTGTATGCAAGCTAACTAGCTTAATGGTGGAAGGTGCTTACAAGCACCTTTTTTGGACCCCATGTTGTGTTCATGCGTTGAACAACGCATTGAAAGACATTGGGAAAATTGATTGGGTGAAGGAAGTGGTGTCAAAAGCTAAAGGCATTCAAATGTTTATTTGCAATCATCACACATCACTTGCTTTGTTTAGGACTTTTTTGAGGAAAGAATTCCTCAAGCTTGTGGATACCAGATATGCTAGCTACTTTATTTTGTTGGAGAGGATGATTGAGGTGCAAAAGCCTCTTCAATTGATGGTGGTTAATTCAAAGTGGGCTAGATGGGCAGAGGAAAACATAGCTGAAGGAAAAAGTATTAAACAAAAAATCCTTAGTGATGATTGGTAGTCCACAATGAGGTAAGAGATTGTTGTTTTTATTTTTTAATGAATTGTTGATTTTTAGTATTAAATTTTTATTTTATTATTAACTAATACATTGCTGATTTTAGTATTAAATTTATGGTTGTCATTTTATTATTGATATCAAATTAATAAATTGTTGATTTTATTATTCAATTTCTGATTTTATTATTTTTATTGTTTCTAAGTTTCTAACTTGTAAATTTACTAAATTACACTCATTCTTGAATCTTTGCAGATATATTTGCTCCATTATCTCACCTATTGTGTGGGTGATATGTTGATACAGACTCTCCTAGCCTTGGAGAGATTTATGAGACATTTGACACCATGCTTGGACAAATGAAGCAAGCAATTCATAGCAAGGACCCTAATTTAGGATTTTATGAGGAGCACATTAGGCCCATTGTGATGCGACGGTGGGACACTACGAACACCGTAATTCATATGACTTCCTATGCTCTAAATCCCAAATGGTATGCAACAAGACCTAGGAGAGTGCCTCCATGTGATGATGAAGAGATGAAAGATGGCTTCACAAAGGCCCTTGGGAAAATGTATACTGAGGAGTCCAACAAACTTAGAGCACAGTGGCTAGCCTTTGTGAGTCTTCATGGACCAACATTCAATAGACCAAAGGAAAGGGTGGATAAAGCTACATTAACTCAAACTGAACCCATTGGATGGTGGACATGGCATGGCAAGGATGCACTAGAGTTGAGGATCCTTGCCTCTCGTCTCCTTTCACAAGTTGTTAGTTCCTCTATTGTAGAGAGGAATTGGTCTACATATAACTTCATCCAGTTAGTTAAGAGGAATAGGATTATCTCTAAACGATCGGAGAAGCTAGTGGCTGTGCATAGTGCCTTGTGGCTTCAGGATCAACAAACGGCTGAGTATTGTTAGACTCTAGCTACACATTGGGATGTTGATCCTAAAGATACTACATAGGTTGATGATAAGGAGGCACATGATGCATTGCTTGGGGTTCCATTGGATCAAGATGAGACAACCTCTCATAGTGGCAATGACTCAGACTCTGATTTGATGCAGTATTAGGGGATGCTAATTAGGGATAGCTGCATATTTTTATATTTTTCTCATCTTCTTGTTGAAACTTGTACACTTTGGGAAACTTGATGTAATTTTTATATAATATATATGCACATTGTCAATGAATGCAATTAAATTTTGTTAAAACTTCATTTGTTTGTTGCTTTCTATAAAATGAAAATATCAATTGAACTCTAATATTATGTGTTAAGGTTCTATGATGTATATGATGATTGCCTTATCATATGAATATTTGAAATTTTCTATATTTTTTAAATTTTCCCTATTTTTTAATAGCCATCCCCTGTCATCCCCTAAAAAGTGGCCTCCCTCCATTCCATGTCCCCGAAACATGTCCCCCTATCCCTTGTCGTCCCCATCCCAGAAAGTTGCGGTAACATAGATATTGACCCCTTTTGATGTTGGGACATGGAGTATTTGTCTCTATATATTGATTTTTTCACCCAACTAAAGTTTTCTCTATAGGACCAATGAAATATTCCACAAATCTAGTAACTCTCAAACCAACAAACCTTCCACAAGAAAATCTATGCAAAGCTGATGAAGAACATAAAGAAAGAAAATAACCAACATATTAAGTATTGAATTGCCAATTGATTGTTGGCCTTTGGTACTGTAATTGATGTAGCTTGAGATCTAGAACTGAACCTCCTCAAAATAGGATCCATAAAAAACACCAAATCAAAAAAGGGAATCTTATAATAGGAAGGGAATTTAATAGATTTGGCTTTGATATCATGTAGGAATAATGAAATATTCCACAGAACAAGAAACCATTAAACCTCCACAAGTAGATTTATGCAAATCAACTAAAAGGAACAAAGGAAACAAGAAGTTAATATTATTGATCAAGTTGAATTGAATTGATCTTTATTGTTACAAAGTACAAATACACTTGTGTTTGTATTAGTGCTCCAAGACTTGGACTCGCCTTGGACTTGGCAAGACGATTTTTTACTCGGACTCAGACTTGGAGCCCAAACTCGGCGTGGACTCGGCAAATAGAAAACCCAAGAAATTCAAAGATTTTTAAGGATTTAAAACTTGTTTCATGCACCCTTTAATAAATAAACCTTAAAGACACAATAACATCATCAAATAGAAACTACTTTGATCCCATACACAAACATACATCGATCACATAAGTATAAACGCAAATTTTAGCTAAAGGAAATAATAGTAGTAAGATAATTGGATATATAAATGTTGTCAAACGTATACAATACTCGTGTAATATGAAATCCATGGCATCAAAAGTTCCAAACATATATCAAAACAAAAGCTACAAGTCTATGGCTTAGAGGAGCTTGCATCGTTCAACATCAGCCCTCTTGCGTAGGTGTCTAAGATAGGTCCTAGATGGTGATGCAGCCATCATCTTTGCCTATGTCTTAGACTCAATGGAACCCAAACTAGCATCCAAGGTGTCTCCTCGTGCTCTATCCTCCTCTTCCATGGCCACTGCCTCTTCCTCTCAATCTACCTGGTCAACCCAATCAAGGTCCTCATTGCTAAAGATGGGATCCTTAGCCTCAGTAATCCAATCTGATTGTGGATTAACCTCCTCTGACATGATGGGTGACAAGTCAGTGCCCAATATTTGTCTATGGTGAAGGTGCAAGTTGTAATGAACATAAATCAGATCATTCAACCTCTGCACTAACAATTTGTTGCACTTCTTGGAGTGTATGTACTCAAACATACTCCAACTGCGCTCAAAACCTGAGGCACTACATGGTTGGCTCAACACTTGAATCACAATCCTCTGAAGATTTGGTACTTTAGCACCAAATCTCTCCCACCATGCATCTGAGATGAGAAAAAGAAAAAAATCAATCTCATTAAACTACTATTAGTCTATTATGCCCTTAATAAATTTTTACTTGGCTACAATGTCGATCGAGTAGCCTTGCATATGTCTCTTGCAAATCTCCATATGCAAGGCTGAAAATCTCAATCTCGACAACAATTTGTGCTCCAACACAAAAATTAGACATCCGCTCAATGATTGTGTAGGGCCCACTCAAAACCTCCTCATCCGCCTTGAATTCAGGGAAGAATTGGAATGTCGGATTGAGAAAATATGCTGCTGCATGTAGGAGCTTGTGAAGCTGGAGGTGCCATCATCTATAAATGATCTCCCAAATGGGGAGATACTTATCATCAACTCCCCCATAAATGGATTTAATGGCCTCTTTGGCCCTATCCATGCCCTCATATATGTAGCCCATTGCAGGCTTCTCCCCATTAGCAACTCGTAATAGAACCACTAAAGGCTTTGTGAACTGCAATTATTATGAAACATTGGCATAAGTAAGAGTCAACAAAAATAAGAAAATTGTTGGCATTTAAATTAGCACCTCTGGAGTGCTGATTGTAAACGTTCAGCTATTTCAAATGTTTTGCAACACTTCTTCGTTATTTAAAGAGGAGAAGTCCCTCTCTGCTGGGAGCAATGCGTAGGAAAGGGAAATGTTAACTAAAGTTCCTATCTTTTTATGCTTCAGCGGCAGGACACAAGGGTGCACAAACACAAATGCGCCGTAGCTAAGCTTTTTCTCTGGTTTCGCAGATCTCAACTACGACTAACTAGCTTTTATCTATCCAATACCTTCAAGGTAAACAGAGCATGAGGGTAAAGGAGCGGGAATGGGATGGTTGGATCACCTGAATTCGCCGTCTCCTGAGAATATGACCGAGGCTCTGAACTCTCGGGTATACACCGGGATAAGGTTGGTACAAGCAAACACTCTATACGGTAAACTAGATCTGAGACCTGCCAAGGAGGAGGGACTCCTATCCGAGGTATGGGCTAGGAAATAGTTCACGAGAAACAACAAAATTTACGATGCCTTGGCCGACTAGCTTGCTAAGGAGGAGGGACTCCTATCCGAAGTATAGCTTGAAAGTCAATACATTGAACAACATCAAACGATAACCGTCAATAACAAATATCCAAGGAGGAGGGGCTCCTATCCGAGGAGGGAAATGAAACAACAAGCTATTTAGATACAAGACGTAGACATAACTCAAATAAGATGATCAAAATGCAAGCGCCTTCTGATATTCTTCTTCAATGCTTCATCAACGAATTACAAAAGTTGGGAAGGCAAAGGCACGAAATCATGCACAGTTACAATCAACCAACGAACTCTCATCCAAGAGTGAACAAGTATCCGCTTTCAAAGCTGTTGGCAACAATGGCGCAGCAATTTTGCATAGCAAGTAAAAGTTAAACAAATAATGAGCCCAAGGCTCTTATTTATAGAACTCAAAGGAGTGGGTAACCCCAAAATCTCCTTGAGTTAACAATGAGTTCTTGCCAATCAATTAGCAAGATTTATTCCTAAAAAGGGGGAACAAGCAGTTAACTGGAAAACTACTTCAGTTAACTGAAAATCAACAAAGAGTCAACTGGAAACTACTTCAGTTGACTGAAAGTAAACTAAAGGTAAACTTTAATGAAAGTATCCCTCCAAAATAGACATCCACATTTAGTGGAGATCTAAGATCCATAAATCATGGAAGTCAAATAGACATCCTTAATCAGTGGGATCTGACAATGCATGATTTAAGGAAAGTGGAGTTAAACTTGGAAAGAAGCATCAAGTTAACTCCAACTACATTTAATATCATCTTGAGTTGACTTGGAAAGAAGCATCAAGTCAAACTCAAGTCTCATGAATGCCACTTGGAGGGTGTATGGCGTCCTTCTTTGGTGCATTTATAGTTCGCCACTAATCAGCAGTGTCTCTATCCATTGATTGACTTCATCAGCTTCTGGGGAATTAATGCTTTGTAGAATGATGACGTGGCGTCGTAGCATGACCTCACCCATTGTGAGCTGATTTCCGAAGTCCATACACTGAGATGCTGCCTCTTCAAACTTGGTTGATAAAGCTGCTACCTTAGCCAGCTTGCAACCATCTGGATCATCAAGAAAGGTACTACGGATGACATCCCTGAACTGGTTCTGTACAGTAACCATCTCGACGTATTCTCCTCCCTCACGCTGATATTCCATGCAAGGGAAAGATATCACCAACATTCTTGCGAAGTTGATAATAGTGGCAACTACCCGTCTGTAATCAATCAACTCTACTGAATGAGCGTCATAGGCTTTCACCTTGTACGCCAATTGTTCCTTCCAAGCAAAAAGATGTTGCTTGTTTTCCTCAGAGTATACTGATTGATATGCCAATTGCAAATCTGCAATTGTGCTTTCGTCTTCAAGCCTCCTTTCTGCAATCCTTTGTTCTGACTGCTGGATCTCTGCACGAAGTCCATGTGCTCTATCCCGTAACTGGTATAGGTTTGCCAGTATACATCTACCTTTGAGAACAAACTCTTCCACTTGATCTCTCAAGTGTTTGCCGAATGTTATCAATTGCCGATGATTTTGTTCAGCGGGGAGATCTAGCAGTCCTGCTGGTAGGGCTGAGACGTTTGGTGTGCCATGTATCAAGCTGGTTATGTAAGACCTCAGTTTCTGATTTTCAGCCTTTAAGGCTGCCTTTTCTTTACCATCCTTTGCCATTCTTTCTTGTGCGCTCACCGAAGCTATTCCAAGAAGGTCTGCCTCCACCTGTCGTGTAGTCTTCCCGAGGTTAAGTTGAGACAAAGTGTAGTCTTCGACTTGGACCTCGTGTATGCTTTTCTCTACTGGTGGAGCGGCAGTCTCTATGATGATCTCACACTCTGCATTCCTTTCTATGTGAACTTGTTTCTTTAACTTCTTCGCCGACGTGTCTTGTGGGACGTGGTCGAATTCGGTAAAGTCAAGTTCATATGAGGGTTTTTCCCTCTTTCTTCCTAGGAAGCCTTCAAGCCAAATAGAATCCCGGCGAACTTCGCTAGGAGGGACGTGAGGCCCTTGAATGCTAGATGTGTGAGACTGTGCTGGAGCAATGTCTCTCGGTGGCGAATCCAAGTCGATGAGGACTTGTGTCTGCTGTGATACTGGTGATATTGGCGGCTCTGTTTCCATAACAGGCACCGTTTCTGCTGCTGCTTCTACTATTGTTGCTTCTGCCATTGGCTCAGCCACTGGTTCTTCAACAACTACTGCTGCTGGTTCCTCCGTGATAACTTCTGCTGAATCAGGGGTAGCAGTCTCTACTCTTTGTTCTAGGGCAGCAATACCCGTGATTATTTCAGGACTATGTGTGGCTTTCTCCACTGGTGTCCTCTGTGTTCTAGGCTTTGACATCCTCATCCCTCGGGGAGGATTGCACCATTGCTTCTGCCTAGGCTTCCTTTTTGAAGTGGAAGGTGGTGTAGACTGAACCTGTGGCGGCTCTGCTCTGTGAGGTATCACCTTCCTTGATTTCTTGCTGTCGAGATAGAGTTGGCTATTTCTAACCACTCTACTCGTTCTTTCTTCTATAGATGTGTCTTCTTTGGCATACCAATCCACTCTCGGGAGCGGTTGGGAGTCAACTGAATCTGCGAAGAATGAGGGGAGAGTGACTTCCCCTTCATCATCGGACAGGCCCTCGATGTCTGCTGACATAAAATCAGCAATTTGTGAGAGTCTGAACCTGCTGTAGTTCCTTCTTCGCACTTCATACTCGTCTTTGCAATTTACCCAATAATCTTCCATAGAAGACTTATGTGACGAGTGTTGCTCAAGGTGTGCTGCATAGAGTCCTCTGGGATCATAGGATCTTCTATCAATGAGATACTTGAGGTTAAACCTCACTGTTTCCTGACTCATCATCTTAGCATCTGCCGCGAATCCACATCTATATAGTCCCATCTCAACAGGAAAGTTAACAGCTGTCTTCCTCTTCAAGCGCAAGTAGGCATGAACCTCGGACAACTGTCTCAGGAATTCCATGAAGACTACCCTATCTGAAGGGTATCTTGGTAGCATGGCGGGGTGGCCAATGTAGCCATACACGCGTATGTAGGAGAACGTAGGGAATTGGATGAACCAATCCGCCCAATCCGCCATTGCCTCTCTGGCTGTCTGTGAAATACGCACGTGCATCTCATGGTTAAGCTCACGTACTGTGTGCATAATGAAGTTATCACTCGTTCTCTTGAAGTGTCGCTCCGCTTGAGTAAACTCAAGACGTGCGAAATGTTCGTGAACCTTCTGCACACCTAAGGTTCCCACATTGTTCAATAACCTGAATTCACCTTGGAAGGCTATCAAGTATACCAGGTAAGAGCACATGTGGAACCTATGAGCTTCCAGATACCCAGTGATTTGTCGGTGGAGTGTGTCACTAATCAAAGTGGCCCAGTCATAATATTCCCTCTTGCCAATGATTTTAGCAATGATATAGTACATCCATGGCTGGAATTGACGACCATCTTCTTCTCCAGTGATTCTATTGAGTAGAGTGATTAACACTGCGTACTCATCTTTACATTCTCCTCGTCCCAACGGCTTAGGCAAGCTTGCCTTTGTCACTTTTAGCCACTTTTCAGCCATAACCTTTTGACATTTGTCCTTAGCTGTCTCAAATGCCTTCTCACATTCCGTCACTGATATGACTTTGCTGTTAGGACATGATGGAATATCAAAACACCGTTCGATATCCTGAGGCTTTAGACTGCAAACAATTCTTCCATCTGCTGCTCTGATTTCTCTGGTGGTAGGATTGTAATGCTTGATACAAGCGATTACAAGCTCTACGCTCTGTAGTGTGATGGGAATTGATGTGGCCTGCAGCAACCCGGATTCTTCAATATTCTGCAATGTGATTTGATTCATGCCTTCTAGCTGCTCCAAATCAACCACTGGATTTACTTGGTGTAAATTTGTGTCAATTGTTTTCAAGTAATCATGGAGTAAGACCGTCTTGGTCTCGTATTGTACCTGGGAGTACTGCATCTTGAAAAACTTAAAGATTGACTGTAATCTTGACCTTGTTCAGATGATTTTCGGAAACCCTTGAAAATAGCGCCTCGCCGAGAAGTATTTTTCCGGAAAAAATCTGGCACATGGGTTTTGTTCGTGCTTCAATGCTGAACAAACCCAGTTCCTCAGAATTTGGATTCTGAAACTTTTTCGGAAAAACCCCCAAAAATAGGGGCAGCAAGTTTGCTGATTTTGGAAAATTTGTCGAGATGGGTTTCTCTGAAAAATAATGCTGAATCAACCCAGTTGATCTGATCTGATATAGCCTGTTGCTTTTTCTGTCAAATGCAAGAAAACCTAAGACCAGAAGAGAGGAAATAGACAGAAGGTGGATTGGAAGTTTTATCTGATTCCCTGAAAAAATCTATCTCTGGATCCAATCCTCAAAATAGCAATCCTCTTCTGCTTCAGATCTGCAAGAAAAATTGAAGAACGGATGAAAACCTTGTTCAGATCTATCAATGGCGTCCTTGAGAGCTTGTGGCTGATCTTGATCTCTTAACCTGCAATGAAATAATGAAATGGGACGCCTTCACCTTGAATATATATGTTTAAGCTTCAGATCCACAAATTTGGGGACCTAACTCAAGCTCAAAAGGTGATTTTGGCTTGATCTAAAGTTGAAAAGGTGATTTCCACCAATCGTGGAGCGTTTTAGCCAACTTTAACTCAAAAAGCTCTTGACTTTAGTCAACAATTTACCCTTGACTTCTTTAGGCGTCCCTTTTGGTTTCTTGCTGATTTTTAAATATTTATTCTCCTGAAAGCCCTCCGTTTGATCCTGAATCTAGCGTTGTCTGTTGATCCTGAGATGTCGCGGACACATTCACTGCGGAGCTGGATCCAAACTGGAAAGAAGTGCCTGGGAGACATGATGATGAAAAGCTGAGTTTAGGGCTTCAAAAGGATGGGCGCCTTTTCCAAGGAAAGGCGCTTTTGCTAATGCCTTAGTGAATTTTCAAACTTCGTTCTTCAGCCTTTTGAAATGACCTCTTGTGCTTTGATCTGGATTTCTCGTTGATCAGAGAGTCAGATGATTTCGCTTGATGCTTCATCAGGTACCCAGCTCTGTTCTGTCACGAATGACTGACTTCAGAAAACCTGGATCTTATTTTAGGGTTCCTTTATTCAAGGGCGCCCCTCCTTGAAAAGGGCGCTTTTACCTTTTGGCCTGATCATCTTTATCTGAAAAGTTGTCTACTTTGATCCAGATTATCCGTTGCCTGCCCTGTCAGGTGTTGGTGTTTGCAGTTGCGTTTCCGAGATCTACTTGGGCTGAGAAGGTTATCCTGGGAAGCCTTTTGTCATTTATCAGCATCTGCTTGTCAAGAAAGAAGGGCGCCTTTCTTTTGAAAAGGCTCTTTTTCCTTATAACTTTGTCGTTAACTGTGGTTTCCTGATATTTCCTCAACTGCCTCTTTTTGCTTCGTCAGCAGTTGCTAGTGATCTATTCATCGGATGATCTGGATATTTGTTTCACTGTTGAGTCAGTAATCAAACGTCGAGAATGACTGCTTCGGATGATCTTACTGACAGCATTTGACCCTCAAAGATCATGGGCGCCCCTGCTTGAAAAAGGCTCTTTTCAGCATTTTGAGTTCTCTCCTTCGTAACGTTTCCAGAGTTAGTCAAATTTTGACCTTTTTCACTTTCAGGAATCTCCTTCATCAAACAGCATCATTTTTGACCTTTTCCGCCATGGTTGCGTCGTTGAAGCTTTTGGAGTTTAACTTTCAGCACCTGGTACTAGCCAATCTGCCATTAATGGCTGCAGAGGTTCTAACTTTGTTCCTGAAAAATAGAAATAGACCCACCAGAGTAAAACATGTCTTTTGATGATTCTGACTTGACCAATGTGATCGTGAAGTCTTTTAATCCTATCGAAATCATTTTCGAATATTTCTGGGAAGATCCTATTTTCGGGGGTTTCCCTGAAAATAGGGGCGAAAAACCCTAAATTTCAAATTTTCAGAATTTTGCACGTGTTCTTTGACAGAAACCCACCAAGATTCTATGATTGGTTTGACCTAAAACTGACTTAACATGGCATTTTAACAAGATTTAGCTCAATTTATACAAAATGCCAAAAAATTAATTTTGGGTACAACAAAAATAAAATAAAAATATAATGTAGAATCAATAAACTAATTACTAATTACATTTACCTTGACGATCTCCATAGTGGGTACCCAAAAGTGCTACTCATCCAAAATCCAATTTGACACTTCATCCCCTCCATTTGTCTTAGAATATGTTGAGGAAGTCCACTCCTCACTAACAAATATCCACCTCAAAGCTCCCTTTGACTACAAGGATTGTAGAGTGATGAAATTGGTAGCAAAGCGGTTTATCGCAAGGCAAGCCAACTCTTGCCCCATGTATTGCCTCATAAGGTTGAGGAACCATGTTTGATTATATATGAACTTACAAATATTCTCTGCAGTCTCCACACATGCTTTGATCCAGGCAATCTTGCCAAGATCCTCCAATATGAGGTCAAGGCAATGAGCAACACAAGGTTTCCAAAACAATGATGGGTTCCTATCCATCAGTAGTCTACCTACAACAACATAATTTGTTGCATTATCCATGACTACTTGCACCACATTCTCTTCCCCTACCTCATCCAAGACACCCTGTAAAGCCTCGCAAAGGAATTCAGCATTTTTGGTATCCCCGGATGCATCAATAGATTTGATGAACACGTACCACCTGAAAAAGAAACAAAATGAATGAATCAATAAAACATAAATTAAAAATCTTGATTGTTAATCACTAAATCAATGCATTTTAGAAAGTAAAATATTTACCTAAGGAAGAAGCAAGAAAATTGAGCAATGTTCTATTTCTTCTATCGGTCCAACCATCGATCATGATGGTGCAACCCTTCTTCCTCCAAATGTCTCGCTGCTCCCCTATTATGGCTTTCATATAAGCACCTTGTGTGACAAAATGGGGCCCCTTATCTCCTCATCATTAGGGGCTTTGAACCCCACCCCACAAATAGTAATTGCATCAACCATATTTTGCCAATATGGAGACCTAACACAAATAAATTAAATAAAATAAGTATTGACAAATGTATAATTTCAATTTAAATTCAATAGAGCTCTAAAAATAAATCTTCGCGAGACAAAGAATCAACTATCAAGCTATATCTTTTAAAACAAAACAAAAAGAAGAATTACTTGGCTGCATGAAATGGAATGTCAAAATAGAACCAAAAGTCTCCAATTGCACTTTTGGCTGCATCATGTTTATCCTTGTTCCAACCCATGCTCTCAAGTGACGGTTGGGAACCCGGAGTAGTGCGTGGAAAAATATATGAATCTAGCTTAGATGCATGAACTCTAGGCCCAATGCTAATGCTGCCACTGCCACTATCACTAGCACTACCAACAACCAAAGGTGGAGGAAATGGAGGCATGGAAGAAGTATCTCCAACTCCACCTATAGCTGCTATCTCCTCTCTTTGTCTCTTTTTTAATTCCTTTTGTTGCTCAAAGGTTTCCAATTGCACTTGCACTTCACACATAACGTCAGGAGGGACTTTTGTGCATGGATTAGCATCACGGCCTAGTATACGTCCAAGGTGGTATTTCAATCTATTAATACCTCCCCCAACCATAGTTGTTTTGCAATGAAAACATGTCACCTCTCCTTTCTTTTTCCAAGGGGTAATAATGGCATGTTTCCAACAAGGGTCCTTTCTAGTTTGAGACATTGTGAATGTGATAGAGACACTTTATAGATATAAACAATGCTGCAATAACACATTAAAAAAAAAATAACATTCAAAGCTTATAATTAAACTGATATTAAAAAACCTAGGGTTTGCAACTATAAACTATTTTTTTTTACAACACCTAGGGTTTGTTCAACAAAAAACTTAAACACACCTAGGGTTTGTAACTTGTTCTTTGTTTCACTAAAACAAAATAGAAAAAAGAAAGAATAAAGAAAAAAGAGAAATGAATTTCTGGTTTAGAAAAAAAAAAAGAATCTTCAAAATTCAAACATACCTCTTAAATCTTCTTTGAAATCAATGGAAATCTCTTTTCAATACCTTGTAAACTCCTCTAGATGCATCAAGATCACCTAAAAACCTACTCAAATGTGTAATGTGCCGAACCCAAATGTAAACGGTAATTTACTCCTTGCATCTAGATTTATGTAAAATGTCCAGCTCAAACACAAACAGTGAGTTACCTTTGCATTTAAATTCTAAGTTATTGGATTCGCCTCTGAAACCCCTGGTTCGGGTCCTGATTCACTCTTGGTTCGGATCCTGGTTCGATTCGCATGTGGGTTCGACTAGGATCCTTCATTTTTGGGTCTGATTCGCCTAGGAAAAACCCAAGAGAACTCGAGTAGAACCCAGACAGAACCCAAACAAACCAAGACAGAACCCGCATGCGTAGGCATCCAAAAAGTGTTTTTTTGAGCATTTTTTTAATGTTTTATGGAGCTTGATTTTGACCCACGCCCAAGGGAACCCTAAAAGCGACCTCCAAATCACTCTAAACACCTTAACTACCTCATTCTTATTCATTTGTTTTACAAAAAAGCATTTTCATTCCAAGAGGCTGAGCTTTCATTTTTGCTTGTTGGATTGAAAGCAGATTGTGACACAACTTTCTTTTTTCATAAATTGTTTTGCATCATTGAACTGAGAATTTATCACACATCTATAGAGAACCAGAGGAATACTACAAACTAAAACACATTACACTTTTGTTCTCACTGACTTGATGTACTCTCCAACATCTCTCTTCTCTCATGTGGAGAGTTAGAACTGCTTGGCCATGCCTTTGCATCATTAGGGAAGTTTTGCTCTTTTTGACAATGTCAAAAGCATGGCTGCATACAAATTAGGAAAAAGACCTTTTCTTTTAGATTAGCAATGCATGGAAGATTCAAAAAGTATCCTTCATATTACAAAAAGATATGTGTTTATACACTCCAATTGTGTAGTCACCCTTTGGTTTTTTCAAAGAAAAATCTGCCTATGCCACTGTTACACAGCACAAGTAAACCAAATTTTGTATTGTGGAGCTATATTAAACTACCACTCTCAAGACCAATATAACAATGATATAAAAATAATGTTTGAGACTGCAAGAAGACATCAAAATGGCTAGTGTACTAAACAAATTCTTATGATTTCTGAAGAATGCTGATAACTCTACTCAGTTGGCTTCTTTTTTCAAAATCATACAAATTGAACCTTGGCATCAATAGACTCTATATATCAAGCTACCATAATTCAAGTTCCAACGATGAATATTTATCATGCAATTGCATGTTTTAAATGACATTCAAGTTTATGGTGGTTTTGTTGTTTATATGATGTTATGTGATATTCTAATCCTAATTCATGCTTCTAGGCTGCATATATATATATATATATATATATATTATTTTTACATGTTTTCTATACTAACGAACCGAATCCCCCCAACCCCAAAAAGAAAAAATTTAGCTGAACCAGTGAACTGAACCCCCGAACCCGAACTGGAACCAAAAACCTAGTAAATTCAAGCAGTCCAATCAACGAGACAATACTGATGTAAATATTCTTCAGATTTGGAACAATCAGGCTCATAAGCACTCCTAAAGATGAGCGGAAACCAAACAAAATCTGAAACTAACAAATGATAGTATATTGGTACTAACCTAAGTCACTAGGTTCAAATTCGAATTCGAGTTTGGCAACATTGAAATTCGGATGAAGTTTGACAAGGAGAAAATTCGAAAAGTAAAAAATTTGGATTAAATTCACCTTATGTATTTTTTTTTATTTTTTTTATAAATATAAGTAATATATCCACAAATAATAATAAATATAATAAAATACTAAATAGTAAATAATAAATATAAAATAAATGGCCCTCTCTCAAGGTACCACAATGGAATGGGCGTGGTGGCACAAAATCTAGGTTAGCCTGTGCTTCTGTGGTTTGGGTTCCCCCTCTGTATGGATGGCAAAAATTGAACTTTGATGGGGCCTCCAGGAAATCCGGGCTCATCCGGAGCTAGCTGCGTCATCAGGGACTTATAGGGGAACACAATTTTCTCATCAGCCAATCGACTCCCTGAAGGAACAAACAACGAGGCTGAATTTAAAGTAGTAATACATGGGCTGAAACTTTGCAAAGATCTTGGTTTGCAAAAGATTTCCATTGAAGGAGATTTGGCATTAGTCATAAACGCCTTAAGAAGTGGGAAGGTAACAAACTAGAAACTCCAAGCTCTACTTTCCAAAGCATCAGAATTGATGCTATCATTCGAAAGCACAACAGTAAATCACATATATAGAGAAAGGAACTGCGAGGCAGATGCGCTAGAAAATGAGGGAGTTGAGGTTGAGCAGAACCTAGCCCATATGCCAATTAGTGTCTCATAGTCTAGGCTGGAGCTGGCTAGATCGAGCATATGGGCCTTCCAAACGAGCCAGAGGAGATAAATCTGTTGGCCTCCGCTGCCAACGAGCTCTCACGATCAGAGCAATTAAATGTGATATGATGGGGATGTCAGTAGGAAGAGCTAGGCCAGATTGACACGAAAGAAAACCAAGGAAGTGGTACAGGCTTTTTTGTAGTACACACAACAGGCAAAATGACGATAGGAAGAGTACTCGGCGATAAGGATTTTCGAGAATATTTACAAGAGTTGGTATTGAAATCCATGTGAAGATCGGGGGTCGATCAAAAGGAATTAACTCAGACTAATTGAGAGGACGGAGATGTTTAATGCAGTCAGCCTAGGCATTAATGAATATCAATGGCTGGATCTCTATTTATTCGATGCCGAGAAAGTGGAATGGTGTCAAAACATGGATACGCCGATCAAGTTGAAGAGCTCTAAGAAGGAAGCCGCCTTCTTAGGCTACATTTCGGACCAGAGATTGAAGAACATATGCCTCAACAAGGACATCCTCTACTTGGAGGCAGTAAGGATGGTGCTAGGTAGGAGCTAGTGCTTCTCGCGCAACAGAACTAGGGCGAATTCAGACATTTCATCCCGTTTTCTCGCCTCCCTCTTGGATTTAAATCTGCCGAAGGAAAGGTGCTTGGTTCTACTACGGGCGGTATTCAAGGCTTCAATTCTGGTTGATGATATTGACACAGTGGCCATAGCTCTTCTAGGAGTTGGGATTCCCTAGCCAGATGACATCGTCCGAATGTTTCAGCAGGGAGTGGAGGTCGAGTGGCACCCATTCATTCTCAGCTTAAGCGCCGAAGGGCTGCAATGACATAGGCACTGGGCTACAATGGGCTCCACTTTCCTTGGTTGCAGGCTGGGTTTGGACAAAGTGGCGGGGCTTCAATGGTGTCATGAGTTTGCAGAGCTTGTTGGAATGGGACAATTCTATGAGGAAAATGACTAAGGTGCAAATGCGTGCTGTGAATTTTGCTAGATGTGGTTGATGCAATGTAAGGATCTTGTAACGCTTCCCCCAAACTGGGGTTTGTATATATATATTTTTTTGTCAATGTATGGCTTAGAAATGCCTCAGCATTTGCTCTGCTACCATGGGGAGCTGAAACGATGTAATTTTTTGACAATATTAATATAAAGCATGCAGCTTCGACTGCGTATTACGTATCAAAAAAATAATAATAAATATAAAATATAATAGAATACAGTTTTAGTATAATATAATAGTAAATAATAAATACTTTAATACATTATACAAATATGTTAAGTATTAATTTGTAATATAAATTTAATATATATAAAAAATAAAATCTAAAATCTAAATAAAACATAACCGAACCTTAAATTAAAATAATAGTAAATAGTAATACAAATATATTAAATATTAATTTTTAGTATAAATTTAATATATATAAAATAATAAAATCAAATCTAAATCAAACATAACCAAACCTTGTAAAACAATGTGTGAAAAAAAAAATGAAAAGAAACCTAAAATCTTAAATGATGGCGGTCTCCCTTGCAATGATGCCGATAGTGAAGGATTTGCAGGGTGACATGAAGATTTCGTGCAGGGAAAAGTGCAAATGATTTCCATCATAGACAACCACCAATGCCAGAAATTCCATCGCCAATAAGTGATAACAATCTCCCGCCTTCAATCGCAGACAACCGCCAACGCTAAAATTTTGCCTTCAATTGAGAGATGTAGCTTTCACTTGTTTGTTGTGTTATTTATAAGGAAAACCTGTCTAAAAACCCTAAAAGTTTGCTTTATTAAAATGTATTTTAGTAGAACTAAAGACTTTTTTTATTCCATATGAATTTTGGACGAATTTCATGCAAATTTATCAAATTTGCCAAATTTTGAATTTGAAGGTTGAAATGCAACGAATGCAATGACTTAGGTACTAACTGTGACACAGATAACCCAACGCAATTGAAACAGTAACTAGCAATAGCATTCACTGGTAAACAATCGTTATCTTCATTGATTTTGTAACGTATAACATTTTACAGTTAAAAGAAAAACAGTTATTTTGCCAGCTTCAGCTGACAGGCAACCAAATAACTAACAATCTAGGGTTTCCAAATAAAGATTGTGGACTGAAAAGAGATTATCTACTAGGGCATAATTAACTATCTCACATCTTTCATTGTCTGATAACGAACTAGGGTTTCCAATTTAATCAAATTAAGCAACTAACTTCCGAGTTTACAGATTTCAGCTGAAATGAAACTCTTAACTATTTTCCAAAGAATCATAATGAAATAACTGTCATTCTAGGGTTTTCTTTTTAAAATACAAAATCACTTTATTATTCTAAAATTATTTTCGAAAATTCAGCATTTCAACTGAAAGAATCGACTGGCTAATCTAAGACAACATTTGCAGATTTTTCAATGAACATTTATCGAAAATGATTAACAATTACTGCATAACTGAAAATAAACTTTAAATTGACAATGCAAATACCTGGAGATAAGTATGAGGAAATTTTAGATATTTGATACCATCTTCGAGCTGAAACTCTTGAGTTACTTTATCCATGAGGGAAAGAGGGATGATCATCAGGGGCTTTACCACCCAACCAGACCTACTGGTCTCCCGTGTTCTTCGACTGAAGAAACCCGACCCTTCTCGAGGTCAATCGACAAGGATCAAATGTCATCATGTCTCTGAGCCTGGTGTCCATGATTCCTATACTACTGGTCGATCCTTCCTCTGTAGGTTCCCCTTAACTAGAAGGATCTTTCTAACCAGAGTATATTTGGAACATGAAAGTTGACTTTGCCTAATTGGCATCTACCTTGGCCAAGGATTTTCAATGTTCTGGCACCACTGTGCCGATATCTTTGACACTACTGTGTCGATGTCTCTGACACTATTGTGCCGACATCTCTGGCACTACTGTGCTGACAACAATTCCACCTCGACATGACAACCCTCAGATTAATTTCTCATTTCTTGCAACATTGTTTGATTATCAATCATCTTTTTGGATCATAACCTTAGGGTCTAATGATTACTATTGTGATTTGGATCTCTCTTAAAGTAAGATTAGTTGGTAACTTTATAGAAAGAGAGAGAGACGATATGTAGGTTTGTTAAGAACCTTTCCAACCCTCGTCATTATATGACTGATTCAAGAACACGATTAAAAGCAAGTATACTGTTTTCCGAACAACAATTAAGGAAGATATGAATTTGAGTAAGGCAGAGAGGACATTGCATATGAGATTTCCCAGACGACTTATCAATTCACAAGTTTAGGTGATTAGAGTTTGATATAAAGGACTCTTCAGATTGGAACAATGTAATAACCCCGACCCAGTGGGTCAACATTATTATCGATTACCCATGTTTGACAATGTTATTTGTCAAACGAACTTCTACGTCTGACTGAAAAGATTTATCTTCTATTTGCAGAATGAATATCAAGCGTCTAAAATCAATGCCCATAGCTACTTCAAAACAATATTGTTATGCCAGACACATTGCAAATACTAGACATGTTCAAATAGGAAGTCAAAGATTGAGATGTCTATATGTGATCTATACAGCTTTGACATTCAAGAATAAAGACTTTCCTGGTATGTCAGCTACAGATGTCTTAAATAGTTCCAATGGTAATCGCACCTCTAATATTGAACAGTGGCAGATAACAAATGTCTCCAGGTATTATAGGTAAAAGACAATTTCCAGATTTGACAGAGAGATTCAACTACAGGAACAGCTTCAGAATCATACAGATTATTTATTTGTCTCAAAATAGATAATGATTTTCAATGCATTGCCCATACACTGGTCGATACATATCAGAATGACATAACAGTAAATTTAGATCATACCCGGTATATCTCCTTCCACTTTCCCATAGGCTTCCTTCAAAATGTTGGCCTCCTTATATAATTTATCCCCGAACTGCTTTCAAGAATTCGTCCAACACAGAAGATATGATTTCAATGATTAATATTTCTTTTGTCCGTGAATGTTCTGCCTATGAAAGTTCTCCATCCCGCATACAAATATACAATGGCACTCTGTAATCTGGAACAGCATACAAGCCAATAGTTTCGATCAGCATTACAGTCTCTTTGAGCCTGACATTGCATAATCCCGTGAATATGCCCGAATACTCCTTTAATGACGATGAGTGAATATGATTATAATGCCAACGATATTGTCATCGGAATATGATGGTCAGCGCCAATAATAGATACATTCAACATTAGGGAAGACCCGGCAATATACATTCATCGAATGTCACAAACAGCAATTCGAATCACATTCAACACGCACAGGTAATATAATATCTCCGGATACGAAAATAGAATCCCCTCTCGGTTCACGAATCTGGAAAAAGATCAGAATAATCCCGTCCAAACGAAATATGAAGAGACTCGGTGAGAGTTTCTTCAATGGCAATGTCACGAATTCACCAAACAGATCATACACGTTGCTAGACGGCAACAATGAGCAATATCACCAGAACATATGCTTAAGTCGGAGAGTTCCATGTAATCACGCCACAGGCAGATATACCTGCCACGATGGAGAATCTCACACCTTTACGTTTCCAGCAATAGGTATGACTCCCGCAGCACCAACAGGAACATACATTTAGTCTTCCCTTGAATGGAGCAATACCAACGCAAATAAATATAGTTTCGTTCAATGAAACGCACAGGCCAGGCACAAATAAGATGATACAGCAAACAAGAGACTCAAACTTGCAGTGGACCCTCCTGTTGTGACCTTTTCACACATTGCCCCATCGCTGATGGGGACCCCCAGTTGCCTGCTAGTTTTTAGGGTTCTGTCTCCTTGCAACGGTTATGAGATCACTTTGCTAAGAGTTTCAAGTCAGTTTGCCGAGAGTCACCCGAGCCAAGTCAGTAATTCATGCTTGAATCAGTGCGTAGACGCCGTGGAAGTGCTCAGAAGGCCCAAGAGACGAAGATCGACTGTGAATTCGGCCAATTCTGAGACCACCTAATTTTTAGGAAAAGTTGCTTTTTCGATTTTTCATTTTTGGCATTTTCGGACCAAACGAGGTTCCCTATTTTTTAGGGTTGCTTTTTCTATTTTTAGAAAGTTTCTATTTTTAGAAAGGTCCCGAGTTCTGAAAACGCACTCAGAAGTTCGAAAAACTCAATAGAACTCTCAGAAAATCGAATTAAAAAAAAATTGAAAAATTATTGAAAATCTGGAAAATCAGACCGAAAACGTTCAAAAAATCTGGAAAAACCAGTCAAAACCAGTTCAAAATTAACCAGATCTGAGGTTGAAATCATGAAAATCAACTCAAAAATGGTGAAGTTTGTGAGAAATCTGTTCAAATCTGGAGAATTCGCCATGGAAGAAGGATGAAGGAAGGATAAAAAAATGTCAAAGAGGTCTTAAAGTCCGCCCAGCACTTGGGAAGCATATCCCTGCATCTTGAAGCAACATCCTTGCATCTCATGAAGTCCGCCATATGCCAAAGGGATGTCCAAAAGACTTGGGAAGTCCGCCATTCTCAAGAGGGACGTCCAAAAAGGGTCATGAAGTCCGCCCATGCACGTCCAAAAAGGTCTCAAAGTCCGCCATATGTCAAGAGGTTCGTCCTAAAAGGTCTTGAAGTCCGCCCTTGCATCTTGAAGCACGTCCTTGCATGCTCTAAAGTCCGCCCAGCTCATCCTTGGCACTTCTAAAGTCCGCCTAGGCATGAAAGTGAGAAAAAAATAAAAAAATTTCTAAGTGTTGGTACCCAGCCAAGGGAAATTTCGAAATTTTGCCTAAGAGTAAGAGCTTAAAGGGGTAAAAAAAATGATTTTTTTTGGCTAAGTGTTGTGATAATTCCAAAGAGACAAATGCCAAAAGATCTATGAAGTCCGCCATGCACTTGGAAGGAGCTAACAAAATATCAAAGACATCCATGGCCTTCGTCCAAGATGTCAAGGAAGTCCGCCTAAGATGACAAGATGATGATTTTTGGCTAAGTGTCAATGCCAAGTCCAAGAAAAAGTTCGAAATACTTGCCTAAGTAAAGAAGCTAAGGAATAGAAAATGAAGATTTTGGCCAAGAATCATGACGTTCGCAAGAGGTCAAGTGCCAAGCTTGAAGGAGCACATGCTAGAGAAGATCGGGATTTGGCAGAGAACTAAACGGAATGTGCCTAACACAAAGGTAGAAAAGAGATAAAATTTGCCTAAGTATGGAAAATGTTAAAAAATTGCCAACTTCGACCGAAGAAAAATGCACAAGGCAAAGAGAAAGGAAGGATCGTCCTTGGCCAAAAGGAGACGGAATATGTGTATTGTCAAATTGAGACTATTTTAAATGATAAAAGCTCTTGAGCATGATTTTCCTTGAATAACTTCTTATTGTTGAATAGTAAGCGAGGTTGCATATCTTCTTCCGCCATAGATTAGAATTAAAGTTAGATTAAGTAGAATTTGCTTTGAAAGTTGTTAATTGAATGAGAGATTGATCGCATTGACTCAATGGTGAAGTGTAGCTCATACTTTTTTCGAATGGATGATTTGCATTCGATTTGTAAAGTTAGCCTGAGCTCTTAATCGTGGAAGCTTAACTTCAGCCTCATTCGAGGTTTGAAAATTATTCTCACAAACCCCTTGAAGATTGCACCCATTTTGCGTATGTTGTCCAACAGGAGGCGAAACAAAGTGTGGTTTATTTCTCTTCACCGAGTCTTTATTGTCTCTTGAGTTCTTAGGCTTAGACTAGATTCTCCTAAACCCTATCCTTTTGCCATTTTTTTTGAGATCCACAATTGAAAGTCCTAATTGAAAGCCTTCAACGATAAATTTCCTAAGTCCTGAACTTGCAAAGATTTCACGTAAGTCCCCTTGTTCATTACCAGCAAATCACAACGGCCATTGAGCTTATCCACACATCGAGACCCGACTAAAGAAACCTTGGAATCGCCATATGATCTTCTCGCAATCTTAGCATACGCGGTGGTTTTTCAAGAGAGGATAGAGTGTCTTTGGGCATTTTATTCTGATGTTTGGTGTGTCATAAAACACGCATCAACATGAATTGGCGCTAGAAGGAGGGCTATGAAAAGAAATCTTTGCTACATCACTTGTGATTGTTTACAAGTTGAGGCAGTAGGCATGATGCAGAATGGTACTACCGCATGAGTTTCCTTTTCACGTACCTGTTGAACAACCAGATCAACCTCCAACGGATATTATTGATCAGTTATATACACTAGCTTGGAAGACACAGGCCGATCGTGCTCAATTCAGACAGACAAGCCAAGTCCTTGCTAGAGAAGAAGAAAAGGGAAAAAGATTTGAGGAAGGAATCCAGAAAGATTTGATAAAGCAGAGAATTGATCGTCTGAAGCAGACCTTTGACGAGATAGAACGATCATTTGCTACAGGCTCATCCTCAAACCCAAGTATTGACAGTAGAATGAAGAATGGGGCTCCCAGCCAACGTTCCTGAACCTGATCAAGATCCTCAGCCAGTGTTACAACCTAACCTGGGTTTTCACAACGAACAGGAAGATATCATCACCGAACTATTCAGCCTCGCCTGGCAGGTGAGAAGAAGTGCTCCTGATTGGTTTCGCATGCGTTTTATTCTCGAGGAAGAAGAAGAAAGAGCACGACAAATTGAATTCAACGTTCGAAGAGACCTCCTTGTTGAAAGATTTGAAGCTCTTGAACGAGAGCACAACCGACAAGTCAACTGACAAGCGAACCAACAGGCGAATCAAGCAGCCCCTGCACCACAAGCTCCTGCGCGCCCAGCTCCTGCACCACCTCAACAAGATTGAAGAGCACGCTGGATCGAATCGGCTCTTTCTCAGCAGATAGACTACGAAGGATTACCAGATCTACTCCAAATTCTTTTAAAGAATTTGTAGAGCTGTCACCTTACAGGAATAGGCAGAGGAAGAAGTCTGAGATATCGCAGGAGGCATCATCTAGCACAGTCGGGTCCAGTGAAGAAGCACCAAGCGAGAGAGTTCCTTTTGGCCTCTTTCCAGACTGTCAACCAATTCCAATGGCTGCACAGCCCGTACAACCTGTTCCACCAACGCAACAAGTTCAACCAAACCAACCAAACGCTCCAATGGCGTGGCGTCCAGCTGATGCATCACCCATGACGTTTGCTGTTTACCATGATTTACCGAAGAATCCGGAACATTTTTGTTCCAAGTTCCATAGTGGTGACCTGAACCACACCGCAGACGAGCATATCAAGCTTTTCGAGGATCTTCTCCAAAATAGAGATATCCAAGAAGAAGACGTTGCCTGTAGGCTGTTCCCCTACACATTCGATGAGGAGGCCTCATATTGGTATATCCACTTGCCTGCCAACTCTATCCGCACTTGGCAACAGATGAAGATTGCCTTCTTGGAGAAATTCAGGCCACCTATTGCTCCGTCTGATTTATATAGGCAATTTGTGGAAATCAAGAGACAAGAACACGAGCCTATCAGTACATTCAATAACAGATTCCACAAAGCCTACACAAGGCTGAGAGATCCTTACTTGTTAGACAATGCAGCGGCACTGCCCATATATTATGAAGCTTTGGATCGTCTCACTGCCATGTTTGTGAAATCCACCAATCCGCTCCCAGCGGATCTGAAGGGAGCATATGCTGCGGCAATTACAGCCAGCACCGGTTTAGGAGTGGGTATGGCTCCTGGTCCGCTCAATTACTTGGTAAACGCAGCCTCCCAAAATCAAATCCAAGATATTAATCGGGCATTGGCTCATCAAACGCCTATGTTAAACCCAGTCCCTCCAATGGGCAACCAAATGGTCATCCATCCAAGAGCACCTATGTCCCAAGTACCACCAGCTCAGCCCATATATCTTCAGAATGCGACAACTTCCATGCGAACTCAAGAAGAAAGGGATGAAATGAAAGACTTGATCGAACAAGTCAAAAGGTTGTCTACTGAAGTCACCTATTTGAAGGGACAAAATAGCCAAATCCAAAATTTTCAGAGAAGTTACCAGGCACCTCAGGGAAATTATCAAGGTCAAGGTCATTCCGGGTATCAAAGGGACAATCAAAATTATCAAGGGAATAATCAAGGTCCCCGGAATAATAACTCAAGCTTCCAAAAGAAGACCTGGAACACTGGACCGAACAATGGTACTGTACCATCACCCTTGGATAATCCACCAGCTGATAATCATCCCACGAACAAGGTATTCCTAGCTGAGGCGGCATTATCAGGATGGTGCAGGCTACATAACACAGACCAGCACTCCGAGTTACATTGTCAGGAGTTCCAGGTAGCCGCCGATATTTTTAGAAGCGAAAGAAGGAACTCGAAGCCGGAAGATCCTCCAATAACCGGATATGAGTTAGTTCCTGCACCGAAGTATGATCAAGCCCTTGTGATTGAAAATGTTCGATTTCCTCCCCAGGAATATCCACGGTACCAACAAGATCAGAGGTTTCCTCCTGCATCTGCAAACAGCCCAGTGGAGGCGCCAAGATACCAAGACGGTCCAGAAATTCAAGACCCATATAATCAGCCATCCACGGCAAATGGTTACAATTTCCCTCCATTATACAATAGTGTTCTGGTGGAAGGAACCAGAGAAGTGCTCCAACAGGTGGCTGGAAATCCATTGAGGATATACCAGAGGAATCATTGTCAGAATGAGCCTTTGACTTCATCCGTGCCACCCAACAATTTCCAGACCCCGCCGAATCCAAACGCTACCAACGTGCCGTCTCTTCCCAAAGATTCGCCAGAATACCATCAACAAAATGCCCAGACAAGTGGAGCAAGACAAGTCATCGCTCCACGAACAGAACAAACCAGACAAGCTACTGTTCCCCAAACGGAACAAACAAGACAAGTGAACCTTCCAGCAATACAGGCTCGAATTCAGACAGGAGACCGTCCCCGGGAAGAGCTAAAGAGGTTGAGTTCGTATGTGTTGGAGGAATTCAAGCGAATGAAGGTCAGCGTGCCTTTAATTGAACTAATGAGAGTTCCTGAGATTCGGGAAACACTTTTGGGCAGCTTGACCGAAGCTGTTGTTCCAAGAAATGTTCCGCAGAATGTACCAAACCGAGGAGTGCCCAATGCTCCAGCCAACACTAACATTGCCGAATCAGAAGTGACGGGCAATATATCTAATGCTCCACAACAGCCTACTGGTGTTGTAGAGATGACCCAGGCATCGTCTGGGAGTTCTAATCGAAAGGACATGGCACCAGAAGAAGTCCTTATGGACACGGATATTTTTCGAGAAGAAGTCTTGGCAAATGAACAACCGCATACCCCGCTAAGACAGGACATTGTTCCTAGAAATCAGAAAGAGAAGAATCAAGATACCCATAAGCAGGACAAACATCCGGTAGTCTTCTACCAGGGAAAAGACGAACCTGCACCATTCTTACTATCAGTCAGGATATTTGGTAAAATGCTACACAACTGTCTAGTGGATTCCGGTGCTTCAAGCAACGTGATGCCACTCGCAATCTGCCACAGGTTGGGACTTGTACCTGCAAGAACCAACAAGAAGGTCACACAGTTAGATAAAACAGAAGTCCCAGTTATGGGAGAATTAAACAATATCTACATGCAGTTAGCGGCAGACCCAAGGATACAAAGCTGCATAGATATTTCAGTGGTAGATATCCCTGACGGGTACGGCATGCTCTTGAGTAGAGACTGGGCGAGAAGATTGAACGGGTATATTGCTACAGACTTTTCCCATATGTGGTTGCCATGGAAAGGAGTCCCAAACCAGATACGGATTGATAGCACCCCAAGACTCAGGTTAATGATTATCAAGTACGGAGAGAATAATGAGATACTGTTTCTAGAGACAGATTTAGGCACTTATAGGCCTAAAACAAATGAAGTTCTCATGTTGCAAGAATCAATCCAGGGAAATGACCAGATATTTGACTCCACGAATGTGTTGATTGAGAAGGGAGAAAGCTCCCAAGACAATGATATAAGAATGTTCGAAAGCTTTAGAAACTTCGTTTGGAGGAGTGTCCAAATGAAGATGGAATTACAAGAAGATATTCATATTCAAGATTTGTTGTTACCAAACTGGTGCCGAGTGCATAACACGGCTCACTCAGAATTCATTTGCAAGATGTGCCATACGGCCATTAAAGAAGTGCAAAGAAGTATCCCACATACATTAGGTTTGCCAGATCATGTAGAAGTCAATCACGTCGATGGATTTTCCTCAGTAAGAATACAAGAAATGGAATCCGAGCAAGAACATCAAGAAGAAAATGAAAGCCCACGAGCTCCACAGTCTTCACAGCAAGAACAAGTTTGGATCTTAAAGTTTGACGGATCCCGATCGAAGAAAGGAGCTGGAGCTGGTTTCGAGTTGATCAGTCCGAAAGGAGAGGTATATCTTGCTGCTCACAGATTGGAGTTCCCATGCACAAACAATGTAGCAAAATATGAATCTCTAATTCATGGGTTACTCCTAGCACTTAGAAAAGGGGCAAGAGTATTGTATGCTCTTGGAGACTCGGAAATAGTCGTGAAACAGATAAAGAAGCAATATGTTTGCCACAATAAAAGACTGACTTGTTACTGCAACAGAGTGTGGGATATTGTTGAGAGCTTTGATGCTTTCAATATTCAGTCCATGAGCCGAACGAATAATCAAGTGGCAAATTCCTTGGCACAAGCAGCCAGTTCACTAGAGCCGCTAGCCATGGATGGCATAAGTCAGTTCACGGTGGAGCTGTCGTCCCTTCCATCTATTCCAGATAATATTACAAACTTCCAGGTTTTTGAGGATGATGACCACATTCGTGAATTTTTAACAAATTCCGATGTTTTTGCAGCACAAGTTATTGATGAGGAAGAAACTCAAAAGGAAGCCGAATTTGATGAGGATGGCATACTGAACTTAAAGACAAATATCATTCCAAGGGGGATGATACAATTAGAGAGAATATTTGATCAGGATCAAATTGATCAGATGAAAAGTCAAAGGATTGAAGGTGACCAATATGAGAAAGTGAACCTAGGAGCAGAGCGCGAAGCTAGAAATGTATGCATAGGAAAGACTTGCACGCCTGAAGAAAGGATGGGAATTATTTAGAGTTTGAAACAGTTCCCCGACGTCATAGCATGGAGCTACGAAGACTTGAAGACCTATGATACTTCTATTATCACGCATACAATTCCGCTCAAGCCAGGAAGTAAGTCTTTCCGACAGCGCCAGAGACCAGTTAATCCATTGCTTGAACCCCTCATCCATCAGGAAGTCAAGAAATTATTGACAGCAGGAATCATTTTCCCAGTGCGCCACTCAACGTGGGTCGCCAATCTCGTCCCAGTGCGGAAGAAAAACGGAGAAATCAGGCTATGCGTAGATTTCCGGAATTTGAATAGAGCTTCTGAAAAGGATAATTACCCGCTGCCATCACTTGATGAAGTGCTACAAATTGTCAATGGTTCACGAATGATGTCCTTCTTGGACGGATATTCGGGGTACAATCAAGTCCTAGTAGAATATGAAGACAGATTGAAAACAGCGTTCACAACGAAATGGGGAACCTTTGCCTATAAAAGAATGCCCTTCGGGCTAATCAACGCAGGGGCCACATTTCAGAGGGCCATGGACATCGCCTTCCGGGATTTGATTGGGAAGTGTATAATCATCTACATGGATGATCTGACAGTGTTCTCAAAGAAGAGAGAGGACCATGTGGAAGAC
The DNA here is from genome assembly GCA_007258455.2 of Sequoia sempervirens. Classification (NCBI taxonomy): domain Eukaryota; kingdom Viridiplantae; phylum Streptophyta; class Pinopsida; order Cupressales; family Cupressaceae; genus Sequoia; species Sequoia sempervirens. The sequence continues at coordinate 167,704 of VDFB02210787.1, read as the reverse complement.
CTAAGGAAGGTATTTCAGAGGTGCCAAAGGTATGGGATTTCCTTAAATCCAAAGAAATGCATCTTCGGGGTCATCGAAGGAAAATTGTTAGGTCACCTGATCACTGAGAAAGGGATACTGATTGATCCTGAACGCGTAGAGGCAATATCACGGATTCATGTGCCTACTAGCCAAAAAGAATTGAGATCTTTCTTCGGAAAGATTAACTTTGTTAGAAAATTTATTACCGGTTTTGCTGAAATAGTAAAACCTTTGAATGAGATGTTAAAAAAGGATGCAAAAATGGAGTGGACCACGCCAACAAAGAAAGCATTTGAAGAGATCAAGCAGGCTATCGTTGATGCTCCTGTATTGGTTAGCCCAGAATACACAAAGCCTTTCTACTTGTACTCCTTCGCATCAAAACATTCCTGTGCAGCGATGTTAACTCAGAGGACAGAAGAGAGGGATGAACATCCCATAGCTTTCATGAGCTCACCGCTCAAAGATGCCGAATTAAGATATCCAAGTATTGAGAAGCAGGCCTATGCGCTAGTAAAGGCCATCAAAAAATTCCGGCATTATATCTTGAGGAGTAAGGTCTTCGCCATCATTCCCGATGCGGCTATCAAGACACTCTTAATGCAGAATGAGCTAGGGGAAAGAAGAGGAAAGTGGGTCGCCACTATCCAGGAATACGATATTGAGTTGCAGCCGATGAAGCTGGTCCGCGGACAAGCTTTAGCTCAGACAATGGCCATTGAAGGGCCTGGCCTAGTGCAACAAACATATGTATTAACTGACACTCCTCCAGAGGAGTGGTACTATGATATTATCGCATACTTGACAAACCACAAGTATCCTGCACAAATGAACCCAGCACAAAAGCGAGCCTTCAGGCTCAAATGCCAGCGCTATATGCTCCAGGGGTCAATTCTTCATAGAAAGAATCATGAGGGGATTTACTTGAGATGTGTGGGAAATGACGAAGCCAAAAGGATTATGGAACACTTCCATTCCAAGTTCGGGACAGGACATGGAGGAAGTCAGGCCACAGCTTATCAGATCTTAAGAGCGGGGTACTATTGGCCCTCTATATTCAAAGATGCATATGAGCATGTCAGAACCTGTCACACCTGCCAAATTACTGCGACTCGAGAAAAGAATCCCACTATGCGATTACAGCCAATCACGGAAGTGAAACCATTTGCAATGTGGGGACTCGATTTTATCGGCATGATAAACCCACCATCTTCAGCACAACACCGATACATTTTAACAGCAATAGATTATTGTACTAGATGGTCTGAGGCACAGGCACTGAAGAATTGTACCACAGATGCAGTTATCAAGTTTTTAGAAGAACATATCATCACCAGATTCAGTTGCCCTAAGGCCCTTGTTTGTGACAATGGGTCCGCGTTCACTTCACTAAAGTTTTCAAATTGAGCATTTGATTATGGGATCACATTAAAGTTTTCTTCAAATTATTACCCCCAGGGTAATGGACTGGCAGAGTCCACAAACAAGAATCTGCTCAACGTCATCAAGAAATTGTTGGACCAGAATCCAAGAGATTGGCATTCCCAACTCAGGTTTGCTCTATGGGCAGACAGGACAAGAGCTAAGAGGTCATTGGGAACCTCTCCATATCACTTAGTCTATGGGCAAGACCCTGTCTTTCCCATCCAGCTGAGAATTCCGACACTCAGGTTCATGCACGAATATTTAGACCCAGATGATAGAGTGCAGATTCGTCTTTCACAATTGTTACTACTAGAGGAACAGAGAGATCAAGCTCTCGAAAACTTTGCCAAACATCAAGGAATTGTCAAACGATGGTTTGACAAACGTGCTACAACGAAGTCTTTCAGAATATCTGACCTGGTCCTATATTGGGATAAAGCCCATGAACGAAGAGGAGATCACGATAAGTTCGACAACTTGTGGAAAGGACCGTACCAAATTGCTGAGATATTGGGAGAAAATGCATTTAAGTTGAAGACCTTGACAGGGGAAGACATCCCACTGCCCGTTAACGGGCAATTTCTGAAACATTATTTCCGGCCTTGAGTTCCTTGAGGGAGCTTATTTGTATATAGTTAGAGTAGTTGCTTTCGGGTTTTGTTTTTGCTTTCTTTAGATTAGTTGTTTTCCTCGCTTTCCTTAGAGTAGTTGTTTGCTTTCCGTTTGCTTTCGTTTTGCTTTGCTTTGTGTTGCTTTCAATAAGGAGGGTATCCCATTCCGCGAGAAGGGTGATGTTGCTTACACGCACACATTTTGGTTTGACCTTGCTAAAGAAGGTTGTGAGTATTCCTCGGGTAAACATTTATGGAAAATCTATGAATCCTGAATTAATTGTTTCTAAAGTGTCCTAAGGTCGAGGGTAGTACTTGACTGGGAAGGAAGTCATCTATTGTGTCTTGATACCGAATCTTGCAGTTATTACATTTTACACACTTAAAAGAGTTCTCTGAGTCACTATGGTCTCCTAGGTGAAGTTGTTGGCTAGAAGGTAATCAGAAGTCTTGCTTCAGTGCCACTATAATGCTCAGCCCAGGTGAGCTTCATTGCTAACAGGCCAAAGTGTGGAAATATATGAAAAGAAAAGAATATCAAAATGAATCAAAAGGAAAAGAATGAAAAATCAAAACACTTGGCTTTTGGGTGTGCGGAAATCTCTACAGGTGTACCAAAGAAATCAAAACAAAAAGAAATAAATCGCCGGAAGTAGAGCAATCTCCGTGAGATTATAGCAGATAACCTCGCCGGGGCTATGGACGCTCGCTGGCAGCGAGGCTCTATCCAAGGATGCTTTTGGAGCTAAGACCAGAAATACACTGGAAAGCCATCACGGAACCAAAGAGTCGTATTGGTCTTGAGAGACGGGAATAAACCCATGTGCACACACTTATAACTGAAGGATAAGATATCTTGATATGGTTTAGGACTTCTCTTCCCTTTTGAGTACTCTTCTTGGTCAAGGGATAAGTTAGATAGAATTAAGTCAAGATTCTGGATTTGAAGTGGATATTATCTTTGGAATGTTCAGGAACATTCCCCACGTGGAGTCGCCAGATGTTGTGACCTTTTCACACATCGCCCCATCGCTGATGGGGACCCCCAGTTGCCTGCTAGTTTTTAGGGTTCTGTCTCCTTGCAACGGTTATGAGATCACTTTGCTAAGAGTTTCAAGTCAGTTTGTCGAGAGTCACCCGAGCCAAGTCAGTAATTCATGCTTGAATCAGTGCGTAGACGTCGTGGAAGCGCTCAGAAGGCCCAAGAGACGAAGATCGACTGTGAATTCGGCCAATTCTGAGACCACCTACTTTTTAGGAAAAGTTGTTTTTTCGATTTTTCATTTTTGGCATTTTCGGACCAAACGAGGTTCCCTATTTTTTAGGGTTGATTTTTCTATTTTTAGAAAGTTTCTATTTTTGGGAAGTTTCTATTTTTGGAAGGTTTCTATTTTTAGAAAGGTCCCGAGTTCTGAAAACGCACTCAGAAGTTCGAAAAACTCAATAGAACTCTCAGAGAATCGAATTAAAAAAAAATTGAAAAATTATTGAAAATCTGGAAAATCAGACCGAAAACGTTCAAAAAATCTGGAAAAACCAGTCAAAACCAGTTCAAAATTAACCGGATCTGAGGTTGAAATCATGAAAATCAACTCAAAAATGGTGAAGTTTGTGAGAAATCTGTTCAAATCTGGAGAATTCGCCATGGAAGAAGGATGAAGGAAGGATAAAAAAATGTCAAAGAGGTCTTAAAGTCCGCCCAGCACTTGGGAAGCATATCCCTGCATCTTGAAGCAACATCCTTGCATCTCATGAAGTCCGCCATATGCCAAAGGGATGTCCAAAAGACTTGGGAAGTCTGCCATTCTCAAGAGGGACGTCCAAAAAGGGTCATGAAGTCCGCCCATGCACGTCCAAAAAGGTCTCAAAGTCCGCCATATGTCAAGAGGTTCGTCCTAAAAGGTCTTGAAGTCCGCCCTTGCATCTTGAAGCACGTCCTTGCATGCTTTAAAGTCCGCCCAGCTCATCCTTGGCACTTCTAAAGTCCGCCTAGGCATGAAAGTGAGAAAAAAATAAAAAAATAATAAAAAAATTTCTAAGTGTTGGTACCCAGCCAAGGGAAATTTCGAAATTTTGCCTAAGAGTAAGAGCTTAAAGGGGTAAAAAAAATGATTTTTTTTGGCCAAGTGTTGTGATAATTCCAAAGAGACAAATGCCAAAAGATCTATGAAGTCCGCCATGCACTTGGAAGGAGCTAACAAAATATCAAAGACATCCATGGTCTTCGTCCAAGATGTCAAGGAAGTCCGCCTAAGATGACAAGATGATGATTTTTGGCTAAGTGTCAATGCCAAGTCCAAGAAAAAGTTCGAAATACTTGCCTAAGTAAAGAAGCTAAGGAATAGAAAATGAAGATTTTGGCCAAGAATCATGACGTTCGCAAGAGGTCAAGTGCCAAGCTTGAAGGAGCACATGCTAGAGAAGATCGGGATTTGGCAGAGAACTAAACGGAATGTGCCTAACACAAAGGTAGAAAAGAGATAAAATTTGCCTAAGTATGGAAAATGTTAAAAAATTGCCAACTTCGACCGAAGAAAAATGCACAAGGCAAAGAGAAAGGAAGGATCGTCCTTGGCCAGAAGGAGACGAAATATGTGTATTGTCGCATTGAGACTATTTTAAATGATAAAAGCTCTTGAGCATGATTTGCCTTGAATAACTTCTTATTGTTGAATAGTAAGCGAGGTTGCATATCTTCTTCCGCCATAGATTAGAATTAAAGTTAGATTAAGTAGAATTTGCTTTGAAAGTTGTTAATTGAATGAGAGATTGATCGCATTGACTCAATGGTGAAGTGTAGCTCATACTTTTTTTGAATGGATGATTTGCATTTGATTTGTAAAGTTAGCCTGAGCTCTTAATCGTGGAAGCTTAACTTCAGCCTCATTCGAGGTTTGAAAATTATTCTCACAAACCCCTTGAAGATTGCACCCATTTTGCGTATGTTGTCCAACAGGAGGCGAAACAAAGTGTGGTTTATTTCTCTTCACCGAGTCTTTATTGTCTCTTGAGTTCTTAAGCTTAGACTAGATTCTCCTAAACCCTATCCTTTTGCCATTTTTTTTGAGATCCACAATTGAAAGTCCTAATTGAAAGCCTTCAACGATAAATTTCCTAAGTCCTGAACTTGCAAAGATTTCACGTAAGTCCCCTTGTTCATTACCAGCAAATCACAACGGTCATTGAGCTTATCCACACGTCGAGACCCGACTAAAGAAACCTTGGAATCGCCATATGATCTCGCAATCTTAGCATACGCGGTGGTTTTTCAAGAGAGGATAGAGTGTCTTTGGGCATTTTATTCTGATGTTTGGTGTGTCATAAAACACGCATCAACACCTCCATATAAGTAATCACTATTTAGATACTTAGTAAATCAAACTCGCCTGAGTGTATTCAATCGACATGAATAATAATATTTTGCCATGCTGGGTTTCCGTCCAGACAATGGCCTTCGTTCATTGAGAATTTTCTTTCTCAGATACAAAACCAAAACAATATTCAATTCTCCTTGATGCCTCTGAATTCGCCCAAAAATGCCTTAAGAAAGACCATCACTTTTCCGTTATGGCTACTGATTCCTTGTTTGCGTTATGGCAACATAATTCATTTTTAATTTGGAATTAAGACTTTATAAAGTCTCAAATATTTATCATTTATCAATAGCATTAATAAAGTCCAATAATGATTAATTAAATATTTCAAAAGCCTTAAAAATAAATAAAGGACTATTTGAATATTTAATTAATTAATTTCAATTGCCTTTTTTCTTAAAAAAGAGACGGGACATCACAAACAATGAACAACTATCGAGTAAGGTTCATGAGGAGAGATGATGACCCGATCCAGGGATATACCTCTATAGAAGATTGAGATTATAAAGAGTTTTACTTACTACAGGGTAGCAATGCTATACTCTTCCCCAACTTAGCATTTCAGGTTTGAGGACGAGACTACACATTTCCGGAGGCTATAACAGAAATTATGTTTCACGAAAAAGCTAAAGAGACTGCATCAAAAGAAAGGACTCAATTTAGAGGAACGGTCGGCAATAGAAGAATGGAAGTATGTTGCAGGGTGCCTTAGACGGAGTCTAAATCCAGATTCAAGGAAAATATAAATATAATGCTCAATACGCAATTACATGCCCTAGTTCCAACAAGAGATGGAGATAATTACTACCAAATTCAATGTTGAGTAAAGTCCATACTGTGGCTTGATCACACAAAATGATTCCTCCTAACCCAACTCCGTTTGAGAATGGGTGTTCTTAACTTCTAACTATTAAAAATCTTAATGAAAGCTCATGTAACGATACCTAACAAATTCCAAGCTAGTGATGCTAACCAACGACAACAACAATGCATACTCCAGATATATTTACTGATGCCAATTGCAAAGAAGCTGTAATCATTACTTGCCTGAGCAATGTAGTTGAAGTCGGAACAAAACTTGTAATCTTAAATCTTCAATAATTCCAAGAAGCACCGTCGCTTTCAGCTGAGCAAAAAGACGCAAGGGAAGGCAAAATATTGACTCCACTCCTCCGGATTGAAGAAGAGAGAGAGAGAGAAATTCCAAACGCAAAGTTACAAATTGAACAAAACTTGAATTAACATGAAATGCTCGGATAAATGCAACTCAGAAAGAAATGGAGTAAAGAATGAGCCATCCTAAACCAACGGCATCCCCGAGGATAATAGAAGAAACGAAGTGGAGAGAGAATCTAGTTAATGCTGAAGATTCTAATGGAAAACTCTTTCCTCCCCAAAACTAGATTGCCATTCCCCAACGAAGGAGAAAGATCTGCATTAAAAGTGAATCCAAACGAATTCCAAACTAGCATCTTCTTACATTCCTTCCGTTTCATGAAGAGTGACAGAATGCTCTCTTTTCCAAAATCGACGACTCACAACCCCATTTAGACATTATCAATTTTTATTATTTAATTTCTTTTTCTTTTATTAAAATATGTATTTCTTATTTTATAATTGAAATGTCTTTTATATAAGTATCTTATATTTAATTTTTGGCTTAATAATCAAAACTTATATCATTTATATTATTTCGACTTAATAATTAATATTTATATTATTAAACCATGGCCAAAGGTATGTCGTTGCACGTCATACACTACCCAGAGTTCGATGACAATTGATCCTTGTCAACTACATCCTCTCCCTGATGATAGTCCCTCTTCCCTTTGTGCAATGTCGATCCTGCAACCACTTGGCACAAGAACTAGGGTTAGACTATTCCTAACATGTAAATTCACATTTAAATATCATCATCATCATCATATACATTCATATTCACATTACAGTTGCAACAAATAGAGCAATTATTTAATTCTTTATTTCATATTCACATGAAAGGCCGTTATTTGCAACTACATTAACATCCTTGGTTCCATTATCACAAACAAATTAAGTTATAGTCTCAAGGTAAGGGATGTAACAGATTTGTACATGAATCAATGACTCATAGCAAGTTGATATGTAGCTGGCAATTACCAACTTTGATTTATTCAGAGTATGATCAACACTCACACAAAGATGAGCTAGGTAACAATACCGACTTGGTCCTGATCTTTGATTAGATGAATAGAATCATGAGTGTGAGCAGCCTGACGATGAATAATGCGTAATGCCTGGTTGTCCAAGAGATGGCAATAAGTTAGGTACCCAAGGGTGGCGCCTCACAGATCACAATTAACCCATTGAATCTCCAGTTGCAATTTGGTAACTTCCTTAACACACTGAATGCTGGAAATGAACAAGTGACAATTAACAATAGCCGAAGCAAGTCATAGACACATTGTATCTGATCCACAACAATGGTCTCTTGCCAGTCACCAGAAAGAGGGTCTTGAAATATGTCACCCCGTGCTCATCCTCGGGTTCACCTTCTCCCTCCTCATCATCAGAGACCCTCAATAAAGTAGATGTGTCCTTTCCCCAAACACCTATGACCTTTTGTCCAAGGCTCCTTACAAGTGAAGCATAACCCTTTCCTTTGCAACTCGTTCTTAGACGCATCCATCTTACTAGACCTTGGTGGTAAGGTTGTTGGTTGAGGAGTAATTTCATGATGGAACTTCTTGGTCACAACAGGAGATGCCTTTTTGGAGTTTCATTTGCCCTTAGTTGACGAGTCTTCCAAATTCAAAGCTCTTCTAATGGCATCTTGTAGCGAGCTAGGGTTCAGTGCCTTCACCAAACCTCTGAGGGGTTAAGATAGACCTTCAACAAAGAGGGAAATGAGTCTTCTTTCTCTCACACCTAGGACCATCACTGCCAATCTCTCAAACTTAGCAACATAATTCTCCACTTTACCTTCTTGCTTCAACTGTGCTAATTCCTGAAAATGAATTTTTGGATCCTTCCTATCAAATCTCTCTATCAACTTCTGACTGAATTCTTCCAATGTTTTGATGGAATTGTGGCCTTGTGTTACCATACCATGATACCACCATTCATGGGCCAAACCCTCAAGATGTAGGATTGCAAATTTGATGGCTTCTCTACATACATGGGATTCGGGGAGAAATATGTATCGAATTTCTGCAACCAAGCCCTTGCTGATGAACTCCTCGATCCATCAAAAATTGGAATGGTGATCTTTTCCAAACAATGTTGGATGTCCTTCCTATCTTCATACCTTCTCCTCCTACGCCCTCTTCTTGTTTTCATGTCATGGAATTCTATGAAGGACATGTCTCTATGAATGGCTGCACTTAGAGCATGGAATTCATTATGTAGTCTGGCAATATCATCCTCTTCTTCAAGTGGTGCTTCTAGTTCATTTTCTGCCTCTTGGTCCAGGAATTTGGAGTTGAAAAACTTAGTAGAGGTTACTGGTTTCATCACAACTAAGCTACTTCCCTCATTACCATTTTGCACCATCTTGTTGACACCCAGTTGTTGATTCAACCCTCTTAACAGTTGAACCATTTCCATCATCATTTCTCTCATAATGGATTGGAACTCCTTGGATTCTTTGACAAACTACTGTCCTTCATCTTCTTTGTCACCCATGGTATCCTTATTTCTTTCTCAGAGATGGTGTCTCAAATCCCTGTCGCTCACAAAATAAGCACATAGGCTGGTAGGAAGCCAAGCTCTGATAGCACTGCAATGTGTCGAACCTAAATGTAAACAATAATTTACTCCTTGCAACTAGATTTATGTAAAATGTCTAGCTCGGATACTAAGAGTGAGTTACCTTTGCATTTAAATTCAAGCAGTCCAATCAATGAGACGATACTGATATAAATATTCTTCAAATTTGGAACAATCAAGCTCATACACACTGCTAAAAAATGAGTGGAAACCAAACAAAATCTAAAACTAATAAATCATGTTATATTGGTACTAACTGTGACACAAATAACCCAACACAGTTGAAACAATAACTAGCAATAGCATTCACTGGTAAACAATCGTTATCTTCATTGATTTGCACATGAATCAATGACTCACAACAAGTTGATATGTAGCTGGAAATTGCCAACTCTAATTTATTCAGAGTATGATCAACACTCACATAGAGATGTGCTAGGTAGCAATACTAACTTGGTCCTGATCTTCAATTAGATGAATAGAATCATGAGTGTGAGTAGCCCGATGATGAATAATGTGTAATGCCTGGCTGTCCAAGAGATGGCGATAAGTACAACACCCAAGGGTGGCACCTCACTGATCACAATTAACCTATTGAATCTCTAGTTGCAATCTGGTGACTACCTTGACACACCGAATGTTGGAAATGAACAACTGACCATTAATAATATCCGAAGACAATCATAGACACATCGCAGATTGAGAACTCGGCTCCTGTCTAATCCACAACAGTGGTGTCTTGCTAGTCGCCAAAAAGAGGGGTCTTGAAATATGCCTCCAAGGGAAGACAACACCAAAGAGTGGACAAAGGATGGCGTGAGTTTGAGGAGTTGGCCAGAGCCTAAGGCTTGGCCAATATAACCAAATTCTATCATTCCTGCTAGGTGAGCAATGAATAATCGTTAGAATCCGCCAAGTCCCTGGGAATGCAGAATGGATATTAGCTTGTGGAAAATACAACTCGAATGGAAAACTCATGATCCGCAGGGTAGGAATTTCGTCCTACCTTGTGGGGAGTCCCTAAAGGTTTCCGTCTCCAAGAGCTAGCACAAATAATTCCGTCTCCAATTGTGATGATCCTTATTCAACACAAATCCATCATATGTATGGAATGCGAGCACCAACCTCAAAGGGGTTCGGCCAGAGATAGCTTGCAAATTTAAATATTATTTATTTAATTGTATAGGAGCAAATTTGCACCCCTTACTAGGAGCAAATTTGCTCCCCTTACGCAAACTCCCCTTTTACACATCCTCACCTTAGAAAACCAAATTCGAAGGCGAAATTCCACATCAACTTGTTGCCTTTATTCCACTTGGCATCTATCTGTTGTGTGGGTAGAAGAATATTTGTCGGTGACGCCCACGCGATGTGCAGACGTCCGCATAGTGCACTTACGTCCCTAACGGATTCCTGCGTCTGAAGCTGGCAGAGGCATTACACTTCCTATTGGGAACAATTTGTAATGTCCCTCTTTGACCAGCCAACCCTGAAAACGACAGATTCTTCCCTCTTCTCCTTCAAATTCATCCATTCTTCATTCAACTCATCTCTTTTTGCAATCATCAAGCATTCACTTCATCCTTCTTCACAATTTCTTAGCACTTCCAGCATTCTCAACACTCCATTGCAGCAACAACATTCCGTCAACTCCGTAAAGCAATGAAATAAGCCCCTTAATTTTTTCTTGATTTTCAGTATCAATTACAATGCAACACGCACCTGTTAAGGTTAGCTCCAAAACCAAAATGATGCGGAATAGTAACTCTAACCAAGAATGCACCCTAAAACCACTGAAGGAAGAGGGGCGGGCATATGGTCAGAGCATCCCTAGGATCTAAATAACTCAATAACTGAAATTGAATACAACTGAAAGTAAATGATAAGACTCAATGCCAAAAATGTGCACACAAGATCCTTTTGAAAGCGAGGTGCTAACATATGGCGGAGTACCTATTACAAACTGAAATGAACTTAGGCGGATAACTAGCCATGAGAGTTTCCACGCTACCACTTGAACAGCAGGGGGAAAAACATTACAATGCAAAACTAATTCATCCGCTGCGGCAGGCATCCACTCATGAGTGGGGATTCACCACTTTTCAGTGGGTACAAATGAGAGATACAAAGTTTATTCTCCACACTGGCGGTAAACCATCTAGGGGTAATTAATGTTTTCTTTAGGAATTACAAGTAAATGCAGCAATAACAAATTGTTGGATTAGTACTACTAATGCACAACCTTACAATCAAAATACTCTGCAATTTACTAGTATTACAATGATAAAACAATGCCAATATGTGAAGAATGATCCTCTCAAATTACAAAGCTCTCAAACACTGAAAATGAAGCCAAAATCTGATCTTATTCAACTTTGATAATAAAAACTAGCAAACTGAAACTGCAAACCAGCACCCTGTGACTCAATGAAATGCTCATAACTTTACCAAATTACCTCTGAATTGAATGAAATCAATTGCAGATGCTTTCTAGGAGGTTGGCGCCCAAAATCAAACAATAAATGTGCATCAAAACTCAAGATATATTTATTGCACAAATTCCAAAGCCCTCATGAAAAGGTACAGCCCTCAAGAGGGGCGATTTCACTTGGAAAAATCAGAAACTTTGAATTAAAATCTGAAAACCTTCAATTATGGTCGCCATAGTCATAGAATTGCAATGATCAAATACCCATAACCAAATTAAATTCACACCAAAAGCTGTAAATGAAAAACACCTTCAGCTGTGTATACACCAGCAACATTAAAACTGAAATTCTCACCAAAATTCACCAACTTTGAAGCACAATCTGCTAGTCTGATTGAGAAGCAGCAAAAAGACCAACTAGGTGTTGTCTTTCAAACACGAAATTGGATTGGAGCTAGTAGGTATGCATCCCTCGAAGTAGAAATCAAGTTGTCATCTCGACAGCATAACATTAGCATAAGTTCATGAATGAATAAAGCTGGAGCAAAACTTCTCTTTTATAGAAAAAGAGGTGACTTCTCAAATTCCCAAAACTCCTCCAAGAGAGGGATGCCAAAAGTTCCTTTTTTGAAACATATATATTTTTTAAATTTGAAATCACTTTATTTCATCACCTTTTGGCGTCCAAACTCCAAGGCATTAAAGACTTTATGAAATATCAAATATTTCCTTTATGAGGCGTCCACCCTTTATGACCACCTTTTTAACACAACTTCAAGTCATCTCATTAGGCCAAGGGGTCAATATTAAAATATAACATTAATTGCCTTTAATTAAATGATTTCTTCAAAAATTGCTCCAAAAAGCCAGAAACAAAACCAACAACTGCTCCAACTGAAAAGGAAATTTACTGAAGAGCTGCCAACTGGACCACTGCCAAAATTAGAACTTACTAAAAATAGTAAATCTCGAGAAATGCCAAAAACCACCAAGCGAAGGAAACCCTAATTTCACTTCTGATCAATCTACGGATTTCCGGAAATAGGCTATCATTCACGGAAGAGCGTATGGCCAAAATGGGGACATTACAGTCCGCCCTTCCCAAAATTGCTTGTCCTCAAGCAATGCCACAACACTCCAAACTGATCCCACCAAAAATATAGGATCCCGGGGTCCCATGTCCATCTCGGAAAGGTCCCACCATGCTGATGCTGCTCTACTCTGATCACACGAATGAAAACACTGCACCAGAACTGCATAAACCATCCCTGCAACCTGAAGGAGATAACATGCCCGAAATTCAAACTGAAAAACATGGAACGAATGGAATCAAAATCTAGCAGCATCTCATGCCCAATAAACTTTGAGGAATTAACATTTGCGATGTCAATGTCAATCACCAACCTAAGAACAAAGAAGATTAATTTAAACAACTCAAAGATATTCTCATCAACATCACTCCTCAAAGCATCAAACCAAATCAGCATTGGCGAAGATGGGGACAACATCAGAGGATCTGAAAATTAAATCCTTATCTCTCCAAGGATTCCTCTTTCTACTTGTAACAATCTCCATCAAGCCATGTTGAGGATTCCAAACATGGATACTCAACTGAAAATGTGCTCCAATGCATCGGAAAGAGTACACAACACTTATCCAAGTACTAATCAAAGCAAAATGCAAACTCAAGAATTTAGAGTCTTCTTTGATAAACCTATGTAGCCCATCCATGAAAACATCAACATTAATGGAGCACAAAACAAATGTTGTCCTCAATTCCCATTCCCTCAAAGGACTAGGATGAGCCAAAACATCACTCAACTCAAGAGATAGATTGTTAAGAAAGTAAATAATCTGTTTAGGTCCAACTTTCTCCCAAACTTCATGAGTAATAAGTCTGGAATCTTCACTCTTTGCTGCTGCAATGGAGTGACCAACAGCTACCAAGACTTGTTTTATTGACACCTTTGTTGGCGTAACAACTAACACCTCTGGAGTAGAAGTTGTTATGAACAGCCTATGTACACTACGCAATGAGTGCTCTTCAAATTAGGAGGGGAAGCTCCCTCGTTGTGCTTTGACAAAAATACTTGCAAAGGAAAATAAGCTAAACTATGTCCTGTCTTTTTGTTTCAGTTGTAGAGGCACAAGGCTTTCTTGAAAGAACCTATACGTTGCAGCTGAGTTTTCTCTGGTTTTGCAGATCTACTAACTACAACTTAAATTTAATCTATCCAATCTCTTCAGGAAAACAAAGCGAGAGGAAACGGAGCAAGGTTTGACTAACTGACGATAAACGGGTTTAAATTCTCTACTTGAGGGCAAGGTGGCGCAACTATCATCTCAATTTAAACCAGCTTATTGGGTACAAAACAGATTTAAGAATTTACCAAGACAATCTTATGGAACCCTGTGTGGCATAACACTTGATTGAAATAGCAAAGTCTTCACAAAACAGCCTTTATCATTACAATCTCACGAAACCCTATGTGGCATAACCTTTGATTATATTGATAAAGATTCACGAAACAAATTTATCACTGTAATTTCTCGAAACCCTATGTGGCATAATGATTGATCACAATGGTAAATAGACACGAAACAGATTTATCACCTCAATCTCTTGAAACCCTATGTGGCATAACAATTGATCTCAATGATAAAGATGTTCAAACAGATTTATCTAAACTAAGGAAAGAATTCACCACTACAATCTCTTGAAACCCTATGTGGCATAACAATTAATTGCAATAGTGAAGACACATGAACAAATACCAAAAGAGTAATATTGAGGGCAAGGTAGGCGCAGCATATATTTCTCTCTCAAGCAAAAGTTATTTACAAATGAGCAAAAGCTCTTATTTATATACATCAAGGTGTAGGGAACCCTAAAATCACCTTGAGTCATCTAGGTTCTTGCAATGCATGCAAGTCATCGCCAAACCCTAATTAAGTAAACTATACTGTTAAGCTGGAAAGCTACCATCAGTTAACGTATCTAATCTAAAATGGACAATTGTGCGAGCATTACCGTCCTTATTAAACAAGTTAAGCTGGAAGACTACCATGAGTTAGCGTAAAACCTAAAAAGAAACTCCAAGTGTGAAAGTGAATCCTGAGAATAGATATACCGTAGTAGCAACCTTGATTAGCTTAGAAGGGGTAGCACCAGGATTCAACTTCGTGTATTGTAATGTCTATCTGAGAGGTGGGAGCCAGAAGTTCTGCGGAGTGTGATCTTGAGCAATCAATCCCTCAACGAGATTGTTGACTGTATCACTATCTGGAGCTATGAGACTCTGACGAAGAATAGTATGTCGATGCAGCATATCCTCACCAGCTGTGATCTGAGACTGAAGTTCGCCCCTACTCCTCGTTGCCTCATCGAACAATGCTGACATGACTGTAAGCTGAGTAATCTTACAGCCAATGGTCTCCCCACTGAAAATAGTATGAATGAGTGCCTGGAGCTCTGACTGAACATCGGTAAGCTCAACGTAGGCACCACCCTCAATCTGATAACGGCACGGTAAGCGGGACACTAAAGTCCTCACAAACCGGATTGCACTAGTGACGTGCTCTCTACTCTCAGCCAACTCTGATGCTAAACTGTCCTCTATCTTTACCCTGAAAACCAATTGTGTCTTCCAAGAGTAGATAGCCTCTCTGTCCTCTGCATCCGTGACTGTATCATAAGCCACACTTAGGTGAGCAATCATAATCTCGTCCCGGGGTTTGTTAATTGCCATATCTCTTTCCTCATCCTGAAGACGAAGACGGAGCTCTCGTGCATTGTACCGCAACTGATATAACTCTGTAAGCATAGTACGGCCTCTGGCAACGAACTCCTCCTCCCATTCCTCCAAACGCTTGCCATATGCAACCAAGTGATTGAGTTGACTTTGCTCTGCTGGAGGCTCAAGCATCGGTGGGAGTGTACTAATGGCATCGGGTCTATGCACAAGGCTAGAAATATACTGACGAAGCTGTCTGATTTCAGCCTTGAGGGCTGCCTTATCGTCTCCATCCTTTAGTATTCTATCCCTGGCACTGTCCGTAGCAACTTGTAGAAGATCAACCTGAGTCTGGCGTGTGCTGCGACCAAGGTTGACTGTGATAACCTCAAAATCCTGAGATTCTAATTCAGCCAAGTTCTTCCCCTGTGGAGGTACAGCAGTCTCAACGACAATCTCCATGTCAGTGTTTCTCTCTACGTGAACCATGTTCTTGACTCTCTTGTCTGGCGCATCTTGGTAAATGTCGTCAAAATCAGAATGATTAAGAACATAAGATGGCTGCCTCCTCTTCCTTCCTAGCTGAGCTTCAATCCAAGATTGGTCTCGGCTAATGCTACTAGAAGGGTCTGCACTAGCGACAGGAGGTACTGATGAGAGTGAGTGTGTAAAGACCCAACTGCGAGGGCAGTCTAAATCCAATTGATGTAGTTGGGGTGGACTGGTGAAGGCTCTGAAACTGGTGTAGGAACTTGAGGCTGAACCTCAGGTACTGGCGGGCTCTGAACTGACCTCTGAACTGAATCTATGATAGGATGTCTGTCAGGCTCCATGTGTGTAACAGTGGCAAGCGCCGTGCCCTTTGAATTGTTTGGCACTTGTACTTTCTTGGGAGGATTACTCCTCTTCTTTTTGTTAGATTTTGACGAGGAAGGTAATGAAGGATTCACCGTGCTTGTGACTCGCTCACGGGAACCTTGCCTCCTTGTCTTCTTAACGTAGGGTAAGTATACTATTTTGAATAACTCTACTTGACCTCTCCTTGACCGTTGCATATTCCTTGGCATACCAATCTACTGCTGGCAACGGTTGTGTATCGACCTACTCTCTGAAAAACTGAGGAAGAACCTCTCCCTCATCATCTGATAAACCTCCCACATCTTCTGACAAGAAAACAGAAATCTGTGAGAGAGAGAAGCGGCCGTAACTGTGTCTGCGAACCTCGAAGTCATCTGTGCAATTTGCCCGGTAATCCTCCATAGAAGGCTCGTGATATATGCCTCGGCAAAGCGGTACGTATAATGTCTTTACGAAGGTCATAGGCGATTAGCCGATAAGATACTTAAGATGATATTTCTCAAGTTCTTGTCACAGAATCTTACTATCAATTGCCCGACTTGCACCAATACATTCAAATTGAAAAGGAAAGTTGAGATGAGTGCGTACTGCGGCGAAAGGCGATGAACATCATGCATGTCTTAGGAACTCCTGAAAAACTATCTTATCCGAAGGATAACGTGGAAGCATAGCTGGATTTCCTGTGAAGCCGTAAACTCGGATGTAGGTGTATGTTGGGAATTGAATAAACCAATCCGCCCATCCATCCATCGCTGCCCTAGCAACTGCCGAGATACGAACGTGCAACTCCCGGTCCAAGTTCCTCACTGTATAAGTTAGAAAAGCCTCGTGAACACGCTTGAAATGACGTTCAGCTCTAGTGAACTCAAGCTGATCATAATACTGATAAACCTTCTGAACACTGAGGATGCCCACGGTGTTAAGTCCTCGGAACTGACCCTGATAAGCGATCAAGTATACGAGATATGAACACATGTGAAACTCATGGGCAACTAAGAAACCGGTGATCTGCCTGTGGAGAATGTCACTGATGAAAGATGCCCAGTCATAATGCTCACATGACCGTCGATAATAGTATAATACATCCAAAGGAACGGAAAACTTGTTTGCGTAATTTCTTGACACAGAGACCACTGATTAGTGTGATTAGAATCGCATACTCATCCTTGTATTCCTGCGACCCACATTGTTTGGCAATCGTTTCTTTGCTTGTTTTAACCATCTTTTACGCCCATCTTCTTGACTGCTTGTCTATATCAGCATCAAATGCCTGCGCACACTGCTCCATAGAAACAACTAGGCTGTTCCGGTGTTGAGGAATGCCAAAACTCCTTTCGATGTCCAAAGGTTTGAGACTGCAAATGACCCGTCCGTCAACTGACACTATCTCACGAGTAGTAGAATTGTAATGCTTAATGCAAGACATCACGAATTCAATACAGTGCACGGAGATAGGTATGGAAGCGGCCTCTAGTAAACCAGACTGCTCAATATTCTGAATGATTGAACTTCTGATCTTAACTGGGTCTAGCACTGCTTCTGGTAATACTTTGTGAAGATCTGTCTCAACCAACCTGCGGAAATCATGGGTAAGGACGGTTTTGGTCCTGTATTCGAGCTGAGTGAACTGCATTCTGGAAAACTTGCCTGTTGACTGTGAACTTGACTATATTCTGACAAAATTTCTGGAAAGCTAAAAATAGCCTGTGAGAGTTAAAAATAGCCTTTCGAAGAATTATTTTCAGCGATAAATCCGAGATATGGGTTTTGTCCAGAAAAGAATTCTAAGACAACCCAGAACGTCAGATTTGCGAAAATTCAACTTCTACTTGATTGTACAAAGATTTTCCACTTGAGAAAATTAGCAATTCGAGAACGAATGTTCTGAAGCTAAAAATTCATGAAAAATCAAACGCACAAATTTAACTCGAGAAAACTATATAAGAATGATCCAGATACTGAGACTTGCCAAATTCGCCAATTTCAGGAACATGCAATTTGTATTTTGTGAGAAATCTGAGATCAAAGGATGAAAAAGACGTTTTTTGAAGCCTTCTTCTGTGAAAATCGCCCAAGATTTCTTCAAACAACTGATATTTGTGAACTTGAATCTGCAAAAAGATTAATTAGGAAAAATCGCCTCTGTGAATTGATGTAGATTTTGCCTTTGAACTGGAAGAATTCGCCTTGGAATTGAAAACCACGAATTTCTCCTCTTGAAATTTGCGCCTTTTGAATGAATGAAATTCGAATTTCCTCTGAAGAAAATACGAATTTGTATTGAATTTGAGGTTTCGCCTTTTGATTTGAAATACGCCTTTGAATATTTGAAAGGCTTGCGAATTTCAATTGAAACTTGAAGTTTAAATACGCCTTTGATCTGAAGGATTTGCGAATTGCTCTGAAATGCGCCCTTTGAAATTATGAGAAACCACGAACTTATCTTTTAAAAATATGAATTCCCTTTGATAAAATTCGAACTCTCTGAAGTTGCTTTGAAAATTGATAACTTCGATTTCTCTTTGAAGATATGAACTTGCAATTGAAAATCACGAATTTCACTCAAGGATGAATTTGCCCTTAATGAAAATCGAATTTCTCTTGAAAGCTTGTGATCAACAATGAAGCTTGCGCCATGTTAAATAAGAGGAAATTCGCACTGAATTGTGACTGCAAGAATTCATAAACCCTAACCAGAATAGAAATCCTCCGATTGGTTGCCTTTCAGTTCAACTGCCACTGACTAGAAGTTCAAATTTGAAAATAATAATAAAATACTTATTATCATGCAATGGCGCTAAAAATAGAAAATCACCATTTCTGAACAAGCATATTTTGAACTTCAGTTGACAAACTGGTTGAAGCTATGAGATTCATCGTTTGACTTTACTGATTCCGAAAAGTCATCTCTTAAGCACATAGGCGTCCATTTGCTCAAGATACTTCATTTTTTACTAACTCCCTATTTAATAGCTGACAGCACTGTCACGACTGGCCAACTTCGATACTGATTTCCGGATGACCGGGTGATGCTGAGACTGTTCTGAAGAATTCATCGGAAAGCCTACTGAACAAGGAAGAAATGTCTGCTGGGAGACACTACTGTAAAATCCATCGTTTAACCCCTTGAAAAATTAGGCGCACCTGATTAAATTGCTTTACGGGTTCCAGACTTAGCCATTTTCCTAAACTGCCGTCTGACACTTCAGACAGCTGCTGCCGGCAAACGGTGAACCCTGCTGATACGAGACGAAGCTTACTGCATGACTGGAGACATTCTGCATCCAACGGCTGTATTTATGACACCTGAAAGTTGTGTTAAGGGCCTTAAAAACAAAAGCGCCCCTGGCTCTAGGTTGCACTGGTGTTATTTTGACGAAAATCAAACTTCCATCCGAGTACCCTACTTTGACCTCTGACATCTGGAGCTGGGATGACCCGATTCAGGCACTATCTGTTTTAACGGACAGCTAGAAGGGCCCTCAAGAGAAGTCCCTGGAGGTATTGAGGCAAGAAAACTGCTTCTAAGACCTCAAAAACTCCAGTGCGTATTTTATTTATGTTTACCATGAAATATACCGAGCCAAATTTTTTCGTTTTTTAAATAACAGATTACAACATTCAAGCCAGTGCACCCGTTAAGGTTAGAAGGGTAAACCGAAACGTGCAAGAAGTAAACTTAAGATACAGAAGGGAACTCAACGCCAAGTATGTGCTACCCAATCCAAAGCGGAGTGAGGGGCGACCATATGACGGAGTGATTACAGAAAGTAAAGCTTGAAAGGAAATGCTGAATAACGGAACTACTCAACACCCAGAATGTGCTTGCTCACCCCGAAGGGAAAGTAGCTACCATAGGGCGGAGCTCTACAATTTCCAACTAAGACTGAAAGCATACGTAAAGGAAATGCTGAATACTGAATCTACTCTACACCCAGAATGTGCTTGCTGACCCAAGACGGGAAAGTAGCGACCATAGGGCGGATATGGATTACATACAATATCAAAATGCTGAAAGAGAAAACATTACAATCTGACTGAGCAAGAATCTAAGACCGACAGTACTACTGCCAGTATACAATTTGGAAGAAGGCAACTTGCTATCAAATTACAACCAGCAATTAGGAAGTTTACAATAACATTTAATAAGTTCCTTTGCTGAGAAATGAAGCTGAGAATTGAAGCTTAGAAATGAAGATATTAATTAAAGATCCAACCTCGTTTCGCTCTTGATCATCCACTATGCAATGTGCCACAAAGATTTAAGATTCCTTCACACTTGTCCAAGGACAAGATACAGATTCCTTCAATCTGGTCGACAGGCCTGTGTTTTCTTCATAAACCAGCACTTAGAAATTCCTTGAAAAACTCGAATCACCTTCAAAACTCAATCAGATCACTCTAATACTGAATGCAAAGCTAAATAGGATGGTGGCACTTAGATTAGGAACAAGAAACAGAATGAAAAGGGCAGAATTCATTTAATGGCACGAATCCCAAGAATTAGAGACAGTACGGCCCAGTACAGGGGCGAATTTTATTTATAAAATCAGACAAAGCTCCATAAAATCTGAAATCTTGCATAATTAGGCGCCTAGCCTATACCAATGAATTGATGCAATACCCACAATGTTTATTTTTGTCTTTTTGGAAATATGAATGAAAGACTTGATCTGCTGTAGCTTAAATGCCAAAAATCAGAAAACATCTAACATGCAAGATCGAAAACTAACAATACTAATGCAGATTACAATGCAATAATTTCAAGAACTCACACTAGACTAACAATCATCACTAGTCGTTGTCTTACAAACGAGAAGAGATGCCCAATGGTTAGGAGGTCTTCATCCCTCGAAGTGATCCAGATTCAATCCGGCAGCATAACGGTGTATTTTCCAAGATGATCCAAATGATGCACAAGACTCCCTTTTTATAATCTTCGCTTGACTTCACGAAACCCTAGAATCTGATTTTAGGTCAAAATCCCCTTTCCTCAATGATGGCGTACTTTTGCCTTCAAGCTCTTGATTTAATATTTCATTTAAATATTCAACCTTGAAATATGCGCCAAACATAATCCTGCTTTGACTTAGGGAATATTAAAATGTTCTTTAATGAGGGCGCCACCCTCAATGACCACCTTTTTAAAACGACATTAAGTCATTAAGCCTAAGCCAAGGGTCAACATTAAAATATAACATTTTAACGTGACTATTTTTAATTTAAATGACTTAACTCATTTCTCTGCAAATGCCCTGAAGCCAACACTGATGAAGTCAACTGATCAATCTGAAACCGGAAGTCAACCAACCTGAGCTCTTCTGGAAGCTGCCAAAAATAGAATTTACTAAAAATAGTAAATTCCAAAAAGTACTCTGAATGCTGAGACGAACATACCACTGCGAAGCCCTCTGAAAACCCAGAAGGAATCCGCCATTAAAATTTCATCTCCGAGCAATGATCTCCTCAAAATTAGGAAACCCTAATTTTAACTTCCGACTAGCCTCCGGGTTCCCAACGAAAGGCCAACGGTCACTGAAACTGTCAAGCTTAGAAAGGGGACATTACAACCGCTACCGACTTAGCCATTTTCTGGACATCCTCACTTTGTAGTATGACACCAAAGACCTCGCACGCACGAGCAACTGCCAAATGCTGAAGGCTGACGGCTATGCTCATTGGAAAGATAAATTGATTACGCTCAATAGTCGTGAAGACTTCGAACGCGAACGGGCTCATCTGACAGGCCTAAAGGCTAGGCGCCCTTGAACTGTGGAAATACACTGAAAATCATTTGATGGTCTGCCCGTAAAAATTACGTGCTTGGTAGAATCTCCGCCACGACCACCAGGAACGTCGGATCGACAAGCTGAATGATGCGTTGCGGAGCCAGGCTAGAATACTACTGATGTTATGAAGATTCTGTCTGCAAATAATGCCATCCTGAAGGGTCCTTTAAACCAGCGCCCCTGGCTTTCTTGCACTGGGAACAAACGAAGAAGCTCTAAACGTGAAAAACTCCATTTTAAGCTGATCTTTGGACGACTGCCGCCTGAACTCTGAGAGTCGGATGACTTCGCTTGATATCTCGTCGGATAAGCAGACTGGTTGTGAACAAATTGACTGCATCCGGCATCGAAACTGTCGAGATTTACCCCTGCTTCAAGATGGGCGCCCTCAAGCTAGAGGCGCGCTTTTGCCTGGAAAAGACAAATTTCTCATCTCCTAAAATTTAGGGATTTTAACTTCTGTCGCGATTTGCCGGAGTTGTGGTTCTCGGAACGCCTCGCTGGATAGCTCAACGGATAGCCAGACTAATTCTGAAGAGATTGACTGGATGCTTGAACATTTTAACCAGAATCTTGACCTTCAATAAGTTGGGCGCCCCTGAGCTATACTTGCGCTTTTGGGCTTTTCCTCTGAGAAATCTCCATGATTTGATCTTTAAAAACTCTGCTTCGATCATTGAAAATACCGTCTGCAATATGAAATGTCGTCATGAGATGCTCCTTCGTCGTGAAGATCTTCATTTTGAGTCTCTGCTTCAGGTTTTGTTCAATATAACTGACTTTGACTGACAAACTATTGACAACTACTCCATGATTGACATTGCCCAAAACTGTGTTTTACATCAAATTAGCAAGATTTAGACTTTAAAATGCAAAATGCCTTGATGAAGCAAAAAATTTGGTTTGGGTACAACAAGCTTGAATGCTTTCATTGCCTGAGGGTTTGAAGACTTTAAGGTACCAATTTCGGTTGTGAAATATCAACCCTAGTTGGATAGTGGAGGGAGATACTTCAGTCTTTCTCATTGAGATAATTGCAGCCATTGGAGGACATTTTTGAAGAAGTTTGGTGAGTTATTTGAGGTCTGTAATTTTGTTTCAGTCTATAGACCAGCCATGGGAGGAATTGCATTTTCATTCATTGCTTTTCACTAAGGGGATAGAATTTTGTGAATATTGGAGGGATCACTTTCTCTTGCGAAGACAATTATTTCTACAATAATTTTGGAGGCCAATAATGCTACATTTATTTATACAAAAATTTGCCAAGCAAGGGCAGGGGCGGCTTTGCTAGAGAGGGGCAATTTCATCAAGAAAGCCACAATAAATTTAAGGAAAAATCAGAGGTTGTTGTCTTCTCATCCGCTGTTCATTTCCAGCCTCAGAATCAGGGTCCTTTTGATGTTTACACATATATTTGCATTGTGAGTCTGCATACTAAATCTGAAAATTGTTGGCAGCCATTAGAGCTTTTGTATGAGCAAGTTTGTAATAAAATCAGTCATTGGCATACATGTTGCAAACAGATTTTGTAATCAAACTTTTACATCAGCATTTTGTATCTGGTCAATATATTCAATAAAGGGAGATATAAGGTTGCATGACATGTGTTTGTCAAAATGTCTTTGTTGTAGCTATCAAATTCCATTTCTAATATGCATGCTAAGTGTTGTCTAAATGCATAATAGTTGAAAGTGATCATTTACATTCTAAGTTTGCATGACAAGTGTTTGGGAAAATGTCCAAAGCTATAGATTGTTATTTCAGTCCTTAGGATGTATGGTAAATGTTTGTAGAAATGCCCATAGTGTTGTAGCTGCATATACATCATCATTTTCAATCATATGCTTGCATTTTCAAGTTCATTTAGTTGCTGCAATCTATTTCCAGTCATCTCAGTTATATCTTCAAGTTATAACAGCATATCAAATTGCATTCAAAACCATAAAAACACAAAAACAAAACAATCAGCAGCAAGACCAAGTTGTTGGCAAAGTGTTTGACAATATTCCTTGAGTCTCAAGCAGCAATTTAAGACCAAATTTATCAAGGGATACTACATCCTCTGATGAACATGCATGTCATACCCCTTCTCAAGCCCTCTGAAAACCCGAAAAGACTCAAAAATCAAACTGCCAAACTCCTACAAACAACCGCCTGAAAAACTGAGAAGGAACCTCCTAGAAAAAAGGAAACCCTAATTTCACTTTCGACTAGCCTATGGGCCTTCAAGATAGGCTAATAGTCATCAGATGGAATTAGTGTTGAGAAGGGGACATTACGTTTCCAAACAAGGGAGTTGGAGTTCACTATTGACAGGAGGAAGATAGTGTTGAAGGCATGGGGCAATGATCCTTAGAATGAAGTAACAATGAAGGGGTCGTAAACATTGTTTGCACATTCAGAAGTCATTTTTCATATATGTCATTCTGCCAGGATGTATTATTCTACATTGTCTAACCTTGATGAAGAATTGACGAATATGGGAATCAAAGTCGTGCAGCGGAAGCTGGATAAGGCCCTTGATGGTGAGTTTGCAGAATTTATACAGAGGGTCATTTAATTTATTGTCAAGAAACATAAAGCAATAATATTTACAGGCAGGTTTTAGTTTTGTGTTTATAGCAAAAGTTTGTACAGGCCACCTCGGTTGATATGGGATCCTAGAGCCAAATTGCTTGAGGGCAAGCAATCTTATTATTCAATTCCCAAAAGATAAAAATATCAAAAAGGAAAACTAAATAATAATTATTTATTATTATTACCTAAAGTTAATTAAAAGGTAATGATTAATAATTTATAAAGTGACTTTAGGAAATTAAGATTATTTAAAATCACTTAATAAATGTTGATAACTCCACAAAACTGTCAATTAATATTATAAAAGGAGCTTTGGTTTTGGGGAAAGGGAGGATGATTAATATTTTCTCTTCAACATTAATTTGAGAGTTTCTCAAATTTGTTTCTCAAGATGGATGCCTGGGAAAGCCATTCTCGGCAGTGAAACCATCTGCCCTAGATGGTCTTGGAAGAATCAATCAAAATTCTTCAGTTGGATTACATTGAAGTTTACATTTAGTATTGTAGAGCTTTAATGGCCTTCATTGTAGATTGATTTGATATTTATCTTGCTAGTAAATGAAAATTACATGGAGTGGAGATCACGAGGAATGAACATATATATATATATATATTGTCGACTCCTAATATCGTGGCACATAAGCATTGTTTTGGAGACATCGATATCTATTTGGAAATGGTCGTTTGAATATCATGTGCATTAAGTTCCTATTGACGATATACATTGGATGATTCGTTTTCATTGTTGGTCGTTTACTTGAGTGTAATGTCCTCTTTTGAGATTGCCCTAAATCTTGTCCTAGAATCCCAAGCTTAATGTAGTTAGGGTTGTAACTTACCACTTAAATGCTTTAAGCCGGGTAAATCTTGGTTTAGGTCCTTCAATCATGTTACATAATATTGGAAATGTAGTTTATGTGATCAGAAATAATAAATGTCTTATCTATTTAAAATACATAACTATTCCAAGACTATCTAGACTACCAATATCCATAATGCATAGTGGAAGTTTTAATCATAATAGGACTTGGTTGAGAAGTAGGATAAGTCCACCTGAAGCTATCCATCTAATTCCAAGAGCACGAGCGTCCAACCAAGACAACCCACCACTTGGCCCCAAGTGGCAGGAACGTCTGAACCAAGACAATTCCACCCTTGAGGTGGGCTACTTAGTGGATACACTTGTATCTGCTTTTCCTATCCATGTTGTCTTGTCCATCCCTCTTATGATTGCAATTCCTTGAATCCCATCCTAACAACCAATCATAGTGTGGCTTGATAGGAAAGCCTTGAAAGGGGTGCCTGTAAACTACGCAACCCATCTAAGCCCAAGAGCACGAGCGTTCGACCAAGACAACCCACCCCTTGGCTCCAAACAATAGGAACGTCCAATCAAAACAATTCCACCCTTGAGGTAGCCTACTTAGCATGGGAGGCCCGTAAACTGCATCCTCCTAACTTGCTTCCCTCAACCTTACACTTGATTGATCATAGGATAAAGACATATATATATATAATCTATTCATTTTTATATTAAGATCATAATTACTTATAAGACTCAATAATTGCTGCAAGCATCATTATTATATACTCAATATATCTATGTACATATTTCATATAAGTACATATATATAATCTACTAAGAAAAATGCATATGAGAGAATTCAAAATGTATTCATAAAATAATTATTGTATACTACCCCTCTAATTCATACCAATCTGATTGATATTTCTGGGTTGCAGACAACTTAATTTCCTTCTAATTTCCTTCTAGATGATTACTGACTAATTTTTAAAAGATATTACTTATTGTTGATGGTTCCACGATTTGCTGATATCCCTGATGATCTGATTTTCAGAGGATATCTTTTATAAATGATTTGTTGTTCAGAATATATTCTTTTCTCCTTATCGATGCCTTTCTTCTTCTTATCTGACCTCATCTTATATCTTCCCACTTTGGAGAAGAGATGCGATTCATGTGGAGGGCCTTGCCTTTTGGTTTTGGAAGATCGTGACCTTACTTGATCACTGCCTTTCCAACAGCGATGTCTTTTCATGATTTAATTGCTGCCTATGCTTGCAGCTTGTCAATATA
The DNA here is from genome assembly GCA_007258455.2 of Sequoia sempervirens. Classification (NCBI taxonomy): domain Eukaryota; kingdom Viridiplantae; phylum Streptophyta; class Pinopsida; order Cupressales; family Cupressaceae; genus Sequoia; species Sequoia sempervirens. The sequence continues at coordinate 141,039 of VDFB02210787.1, read as the reverse complement.
TTTTATATTCTTCAAATGTTTCTTGTTTAATATATTTTCATTATTATTATTTATATCGGTTTTATCTCTTTTTGTATTTATATATTATAATGATTGAAATCATCATGTTATTCAATATATTTATATTTATATTCACACTTATGATATTATCTTGATAAATATTAATTATAATGAATTTGCTAATATATATATATATATATATATAATTTTATTTCAATGTGTTACAATCTTTTATATTGATATATTATGTATTAATATATTAATGATTATAATATTTAGTATTTATATTTTGGTAATTACAATATTATATTTAATATTTATAATTATAATATTATCTTTGATAATTATAATTATAATAATATTAAATAGTTAATATTTTTAATATGTATTTTGTTTATCTTGTTTTCAATACTTTATATCTCAATGCTACAATTTCAGGGGACGTGATATTGAGTATGGCAATTCATAGTATATTTGATGTTGATTGATTTATTTTCTACCGTGGAATTCCTGTATATCATGGCATATTATTGGGTGAGGATATTATCATATCGGGCTCTTTTGTCTCATTCGCAGTATTTTCTATTTCCTGGAGACTGCCGTATTTATTGGTGTTAACCATTCCTTGCATACGTGGTTGGGTGTTATCACTGGTCGGGTGCTATTATCGGGCTATTATTATGAAGGAGCCACTACACATTTGGGAGTATTGATATCTAGCTGTCGTCCTATCTTAGAAGGAGATCAATAATATTCCAGATAGGTCAACATTATTCAACTGGCTGCGATTATTATTAAAGGCCAATCTTGCATTATGGAGCTTGACACAAATATGATGTAAGATCATGTAGAGGTCGTGTTTATTCTCCAAGGTGGCGCGCTGGTTTCAGGTCAGCGATTAAATAATAGTGTATGACAAATTCAAGCTTTGCATATTAATATGAATGGGCACCGTGTGAATGAGCATTATTGTTGTTTGGAAAAGAACTCTGGTATATAATTATATATATGTTTTCATAATCAGATTTCTGAGTTTTATTCCAGCATATTAATTAAATCATTCTGAGCATCTGAATTAGTAATGGGAGTTTAGTTGCATGTAAGCTGTGATATTTCTGAATTAGATATCCATTCTAGTGCACAGTATAATTAACAACCAATATTGCTTGCAAAGTCATTTGTCTTACTTGTGAGTAAAACTACATGGTATCAATTTGATAGAGTGCTGGCATATGACATGGCAACTGTTTGACAATATGTTACATTGTCAAACTAAGCATTATCGGAAAATCGTAAAAATCTGATCAATCTGGGCAAGGGTCTTTAGTACTTTACATCCTTTTTTGAAGAACCCGGTAACACAGCTTACTATCTATATGCGTCAAATTAGTAAAGAACTTGATGAAACATGCAAAAAGGATTTCGATATGAAAAAAATTCATAGAGGTACAGCAAGCCCCACTGCTAATATAATCTACAAGAGACATCATTATTACTCTGATCTGCAATTTGAATTTTCAAATTGATATCCTCCAATCCCTTGAATAACAAACACCAGGGTTGCAAATGTATTCACCTTGTGCATAACTATTATCCCAAATCAGGTTTAATAATCAAATATACAACAAGGGCAACGAATACTGAAATTTGGACATAATAAAATGTACTTCCAAATTCTTTAGAATATTTCTTAGGAGAATGTTAATAAATGTAAAAGTAGCCATCATACAATAATGAATAATATTTTACATCAAAATATTAAAAAAAAAGCAAGAAAACTAGAGAGAATGACTAGTATTGAGTATCTATGAAAAAGTCATGAGTTGAAATTTATGGAAGCTTCTTGACAGGTATCCTAAAATGATTTGTAATTATGCTTCTTTGCTCTTATTACTGACACAGTGGCATAATATATATCCATTCATGTGTAACTCAATCATCCTCCCCTGTTACTTCTAATTTGTTGCAGCACACAAATCTTAAAACTGGGGTAAAAATCCAACAAAAATTATGGAATATGATTAAAAACTCCAAATGCCACACTGACCTTAGGCCTTCCTGACAGACCAATAATAGTTTACTGTCTGTTGGAAACTGCTGCTGTACCACAGGGACAAAATCAGAATTGGGTTTAGTGAATGGCAGACCATACAAGAGTCCAGCAAAGTTATTATGCATGGTGCGTTTAAAAATTGTACCTGCAGTTTATATACTTTCGTGAGAACTGAAGGATATTTATAATGCAGAACTAGTATGATGGTGGAATTAAGCATGTGTAACAATTTTCCCTACTCAGCATGCAACAATTTTTCATGAACCTTAAAGTGTGAACTTCAAACTGCTGATCGTATTGTTCCTTTCCCCCCATTTATAATCTATACATGGATAAGCCTGGTTAGACTACATTCAAATACATTCTGACTGATGAAATTATGTATAATTAACATAAACAAAAGCTCTTTAGTTACTTTAAAATCTTTGGGAAATCTTGCATAATATGGAAACATAATCTGACTATTATACAGTACGTTTGGTCTATTTAGTTGATCATTTCAAGTCCAAACATAATTTGAAGTGAATAAAGTTGAAAAACAAACAATTTGGAACCACCAGAGTTTGAGATGATGCCTTTGTCTGGCTACGCCTGATGATGATATATTGCAGTATTTTGCATAATCTTTTTCCTAATATCTAATGCTTCCAGATGCCTAATGTATCGCTTTTATGGGGTTGTTATATCTTCCATCTTGAGCAGCCTCCAACTAAGACAGATGATTAATTTGATTCTCAGGCCCATCCATACAACAAATGAACCCAGAAGAATCACACACAATGCTCAAACATAAGTTTTTGCTGGAAGTTATTATACAAGGTAGTGCATTCCCTAACTGCACAAAATGATTTTCATCCTACCACAGATGACAATGTTTCCAACATTCCTGCTACTTCTATATCTGGTCCATTATTTTGTCAGGACTACTCTATCTTTTCTCCCAAATTAGAATAGAAACAAATGAAATATTAATCAAGGACCACCAATTTCCACAGAATTGGGGTGAAAGACATCAAAGAAAAGATTGGATATTGCTAAAGTAACTCCAGAAGTTCTAGAAGTGGTTGAAACCAAAGTATAAAATCACGGTTATAATGCTAACAAATAATCCTTACAGAATAGCATAGAAAACTCTATATGGTGTAAGTTGAGTAAACAAAGTGATTAGCTATAATGTTCTTTAATAGACACCAATTGCAAAGGGATTGATATTAGTTATTGGAATGGCAATGATAGCATCACTCTATAAACTAACCTCTGAATGACAATTATACATAGTAGACATGAGAATTTCACATTCTTGAAGAATGAATAAGACATTTCTGGGAAGAAACTGTGTAAGTTTTTTAGTATCATAGATGTCAAATCAAATTGCATATTATTTCTAACTTTAAATCTAGAAACAGAAATCTTCTTGGGTTTATAACTCATTTACCCCCTCAGTTGAAATTATTCTCAAACCTCATCCTTCTACTGAATTGAAATGGCCAAAGAATCTTCGGCATCCCTAAACAGAAAATAATACCCATCCCATATCTCCTGGTGAATAAGGCATCTAAATATAAAATCCTCCTTCAAATCCATGTCACAGAGTCTAGAAATATGTTGCTCTATAAGCGGGTGGTTATCAATCTCAGTTCACAGAATGAGTGAGACATTTCTGGGAAGAAACTGTGTAAATTTTGTTAGCATCATATATTCAAATTGCTGATCATTTCTAACTTATAAGTCTATAAACAGCAATCTTCTTAGGTTTAGAACTCATTTACCTCCTCAATTGAAATTGATCTCAAACCTCATCCTTGTATTGTAATGTCCCCATTTTCAGTCATGTTGGCATTGAAATTAGCTTTGGTTTTCTTGATGACCGTCAGTCATGCCAGAGGGGATATCTGATGTTTCCAAGGAGTTCTGATGTATTTTGGCACCCTGGATGTCACTCCTGATCGAGTTCTGTATTTTCCGTAATTTCAATGACTGTGCAGGAAATATTTAATATTTAAATAATTAATATTAAGTTGTCGAAAAGACAAATTAATTATTTTAATTTAAGCAAAAGTGACTAGTACTAGAAAAACTAATTAATTTAATAACTAACTTTTTGGTGAAATAAGGAATTTAATTCAAAAGTAAATAAGGGAATTTCAAGAATTATGTGGGGAGTTACTGAAAGGTCACAAAAGGAATTTTTGGCCTCAATTTTCAGATATGCAGGAAAATTTTGGGAGAAGAATGCATTGCTGGATAATTTCCAGAACTTTGTGAATACGAAATCCTTCACAAGGAATATAATCTTCGGAGTTGAGAGATGCTCCCTGGGTGATTGCTGATAATTCCAAATCAGGGATTATGCAAGATGTTTTAATTGGTTCTTTCAGGTATTTCAAGGCATGATATTTCAGAGTTTTAGATGTCTATTGTTGGGTAAGTTTCTCTTGCTCAGAAGGAATATAAGCAGAAACAAAAATAAAGAAAAGTAATGTTTTCTTCCACTGAGCTGTACCATTGAAATTCGGGGCATGGGATTCTGGTTGTTATTAGTTTACTTTGGAGTCGTGTTTTTTACCAAGACAGGAGTATTATGGTTATTTGCAGAATATCCAATTAACCTTGAATGCTCAGCGCCAAAAAAGAAATATTTAAACTTGTATCTTTCCGCCGTACATAATAAGGAAGAATTCCGTACCATTTTTGGGTTTTAATTAAGACGTATGGTTCCTGCAGAATAAGTTAAAAGTTGGAAAGCAATCGCATGTTTCTGAAGGCACCAAACCACATTAATCCTAGGGAGTCGATGAGTAACAGAAAGGACAAAATTTAATAGTCAAAGCTGCTCACTAGGCAGAAGCATATTTGTTAATCTTCTTAGAGCCGTACCATGTTATTTAAGGGGGGTCGCATAGCATTCTGTGGTTTGCGATTCAATTTAAAGGCTCAATTCTTAGCCTAAGGGAATCGGGGTGTTTGGTTGAGAGCTCTCCATGTTCAAGCAGCCATCGAGAAGGAAATCAATATTAAGGAGCTTCCAATTAAAGAGTTGATGCGGCTTGTGAAAGTGTCGCGCCATACCATGGAATTGAATATAATTTTATTGTAGTGCTTTAACTATCTACACAGCAGTCAATGAAATCTTCTGGTCAACACATCTTATCAAGGAGGTCCAAATTTTGTTATCATCATCATTGAAATAATATACAAGGAAAGTTGTATGTGTAAGAGTGCACCGAGCAAGCTTGGATTTCCCAGGTCAGCAGATATTTTTTAATTAATTTCTGGACTTTTTCTGTAAATTGTGATCCGTGCATAAGGTTCCAGTGACTCGATATCTGAAGGTTATTTGTGATTTTTTATGGTGCTTGCTGTCTGCTATAATATTGTTATTTGTATGAAATGGAAATTTCTTGGTTCTGAAAAAACTATTCTCATTAAATCTGCCAAACGAGTGAGAACTCATAAAGAACAATTGGGAAGCAAACAATTTGACAAAATGCCAGCATGATAGAAGCCTGTATTCTATGTGAGTTATTGCAAAAAATTGGTCTAAATACTGGGGTAGAACATTTCATGTACTGAATTGAAATGGCCGAAGAGTCTTCAGCATCACTAAAGGGAAAACAATATCAATCCCATATCTAAATATTCCTTCAAATCCATGTCAAATGGTCTAGAAATATGTTGATATATAAAATGGTAGTTATCAATCTCAGTTATAGCTTATTAAAGAAAGGGCATAACTAACCTGCAAGAAATCTCAATTAATGATAACAGATTTCTACAATCCATAGAGATTATAGCTGAGTAGTTTCCAAAACCATTTACACAATCAAATCCAGAAACTACTCAGCTATAAGAAATCTCAAGACAAGTAAATTTTGAAGATTAGCATATGCCTATGACTCTACAAGAATCCCATCCTCTACCTGAAGTTGGAAATAAGAATATGAACTTCTAGTTAAAAAATATCTTTGATCTGTCTGGGTTATCTTAAAATATTTTGAATATATCTCATCTCGGATGCACCTTCAAGATCTTTTCCAGAAACGCATAGGAAGCTGAGAAGAGAACTTGTGGGAAGAAGCTTTCCAATAATTAGATCAAGAGAAATGAACAGATCACACTCAAACCATTGGTTAGCAAACCCTGTGGAGGACTAAAAGGCTAGGAAATGCCACCTGGTTTGTCCAGTCATACTGTCCACTAGACACCCGATTATATCTAGCATAAGGAATGCATCCTCTTTGATTTCATTATGACAAATGAAATACTTCTGTCTATGGACATGATCAAGCATGCTAAGGATCCAACAAAAAAACAGCTAAATTTTAGGAGTTCCAGAATTGCAGAGGCAGCCAGGCACTATGAGCCTCGAGGGAAAAAGATGCCTCCACGGATCAGGAATTAATAGATTTCATGTCTGTAAAATGCATTTCTACTATTACTTTTAAGGTAGTCAATCTATCAGTCTGAAATTTTTTAAATGAAATACATATTTCTTTCAGAAGTATCATCTACAGTTACATCACTAAACATGAAATTGCTTGCTCATAATTAGAGTTTTGAGATTTCCACAGATCAGCATTTTGGATGGTCTATTTGGATTCCATGTGTATTCTAACTCCTAACTTCTATCCTCTATTGCTTCTTAACACAGTTGAAATCCAGATAGACATACAAAATTGCTTGCTCAAAGATTGATTCTTCTTCACCATCTACAAGACAGTTGTAGTTCATACAACGCTAGATTCTATACAAGTAGGATAAGATGCTAGTTGACCTCTTATAACAATAAAATATCTATCATCAAGCCTTGAAGCATGAGTTTATCCACAATCTGTATCTTCTTATTATTTCCAGAGAGCACATCAATTACTTCTCATTGATGACTGATTATTTAAATGAAATTGCACTAATGAACTCGTCCACATATACTAAACATACCAGGGTCATTGTCATTATTTTCTATAAACAGAGGAGCATGATAACACGATTTGATGTGGGCACGATCATATTGCGTCTTGTCACGAATATCCAAAATGGTATAACCCTCTTCCGTAATAAGTTTTTTAGCTTCATCTGGATTTACAAACTTCACTTCAGCTCTGATATCCAAAGTTCTGTTCAAGCGTGAGAAACTATACACTTCTGATATTGTCTGCTTTTTTGTCAAGCTCCTTCTGGAAAACCTGCAATAATATTGTGTGATTAAAAAATAGCAAACACCACAAAAAACTATTTATTGCATGTTACTACATATTAGTATGCTATATACAACTAACTCATCAGAATCAACTTCTATTAGACTATAATTTATGACTTGAATTTGAAAGGCTCCTCTAAGGAGACATCTTAAACTAAGATGGTTCCTTCTAATTTATATTATTATCAATTTATAATTGTGTATTTGTGTTAAGCATTACTGTATTCTGTGTATTATTCATTACATTTACAAAGCCCAACTTGCATCTTCATGATCCAGATATCTTTGACCGTGCTACATTAAGCTGGTGGTTGCAACAGAAAATGAACAAGTTGTTTGTCTCTTCTGAATCTTATTTCTTCATAACCAATAGCCTTCTTTATTATGCTTGCCAAATGAGCTTCCATTCTTGGAAAACATATTAAGTCATTGATCCATAACCAATAGCTTTCCTTTTACGCATAATCATTGGGATATAATTCTATGATACAAACCCACAAAATGTTACCATGTCAATGATCAGGTAAAAAGCTACTAAATTCAATGTACAAGGCCTTAATGTGGAAGATGTTAGAAGCAACCAGCAGTTGTTCCATGCATTCTTCATGTAGAATTAGAATGTGTGAATTAGAATGTGTGATAGTATTACATGTCATGTACACTTATTAAATTCAAGTAACAGCTTATACTTCAAGTGCTATAATTAAAGCCTGTTGTACCCATGCATTTTTTTTGTATTATGTCAAGCTTTTCAGCTTCACCCTTGTCTTTTCATCTGCTCACGAGTCATGTTTTGAACTTTGCCTTGTTTCATACATGTCTTGTTTTTTGTTTTTCATTCGTATCCTTGAAGACCAACTATAGAGCTCTCAAGTGCATCAGACATGGTGAAGAATAGAGTGCAAAAATATAGAAAAGGATCAGCTACAACAGAGGATAAAAAGTGATACATTGTGGATTTCACCACGTTGAAGAGTTATTTTAGTGATTAATGAACTAGCAACATCACTTTACTGAAGAAACATGATTACCAAAAATTGCATTGGCTTACAAAGGAGCACATCTCCAAACATGGTTACAGATTTTCAAAGAACAAAACTGTACAAGGATATTGATTGACTTGCAACTAAATAAGGATCAGTACAAGGTTTGAGTGAAAATATTTCTATACATGCAAAGGCACATGCCTTTGGGTAGGAATACATATTTTGTGTTCAGTTTTGAACATTTGCATTGTTTTGGAGAATTTTTTAAGCAAGGCATTTGGGAACAACAAATTGGCTCTTATCAATGCTTATTCGGTGGCATTTTGAAGGTACTATATTCCACAAAGTCTTGAGACAAGGGGATGGGGGGATGTGGGGGATGGGTCTCGGGCAGGGGAGAACCAAGGGCCTAGATTTGGGGACAGCAGGAGGATGGCAACAAGACGGTGGTGGGTGGAGGTTTGGGGGCTAAGCCCCCAACAAGGTTGAGGGGCAGTGCCCCTCGTGGGGTTCTGGGGGCAAAGTCATTTTCACAACCACACAAACTTTCATGGCACATGTCATTTTCACAATTTTATTACTTTTTTTTTGCGACACCAAGTCCATACTATTTCTGAAACTTGAGAGTGATTTGGAATGAGGCTTAGAGGCCAATTTATAAATTTTTTCTGAGTTCTTAGGGTTTAGCTGGGGCCCATAGACCATTAGGGTTGGAGTTTGTAGCATGCAAATTGAAAACACTCTTTATTTTTTAAAATATTGACTTTTTCATTTTCCTACCATGGGGGGCACTTGGAAGTCCTGAGGATGGTTGGGAAAATCTTGGGAGTTCCTAGATGTCTCTAGGGCATTCCAAAGTCCCCAAACTAGGGGGCCATCCTAAGAACATCCCTAGGTCTAGAGAAAAGGTTGTGAGATGACGGGGGGACATCCCCCCAAGTCCCCACATCCCAAAAACAAGGGGATTGGGAGGGAGGCCCATGGAACACTACAAAGGTATGTAACTATAACACATTTTCTTCTTTCTTTGTGCCTTCATTCTAAATGTTTTGTGTTAAGCTGCTAGGGTTTTTTGTCTTGTTTTTGTTTTATTATTTAGTTATTGCTAGGGGTTAGTAACTAGTTTTATTTTTTTATTTACTGCCAAGCTACTAATGTTTTGATTGATTTTTCTTTTTTCTTTTTTGCTAGGGTTTATTTCTGTTTTTTTTTTAAAATAACTTTTGCAAGTAGGAGAGGTGTCAACAGGCTTAGGGACCTTGCTCAAAAACATGGGACAAGTACAAAGCAAAGAGAAGGCATAAATCACCTCAAATATCACCCTTTGTGGATCACTTGCTGAGATGTTGTGCCATGTACACAAGCATCTCAAGAGGTTGAAAATAAAATGAAAAATTCCCTTGCATCTTATGACCAAAAGAAAGCAATGAAAATGAGGACAGCAAAGGCAATGGAAATTATGAGTTCTACAACGTCAAAGGGAGATATGGGATCTTTTCTTCTTCCATTGAGCCATGGATACTAGTATTAGGAAGTGTTGGCAACTATAATTCCACTTTTTTTTATTTCTCACAATACCCCTACTGCACAACCTTCATGTATTGTGTGGAATAAGAAATTGTAACATGAGGCAAAGTTGGCATGTGTCAATTTTTGGTACTACAACATTCCATTTAATGTTGCTAAAAGTCCTTATTAGAAGCAATTGATCACTACATTGGCTATAGCAAGTAGGAGATTCAAGACCCCGAGCTGTTGTGAAATGAGTGGCCCATTATTGTGGGATGCAATCAAAAACACAAATTAGCTAGTAGAGGAACAAAAAAAACTCAAAAAAGGGCGGGATACAACATTTTATCTAATGGGTGTATGAATGGTAGGAACAAGACACTTGTTAACTTTTTAGTGACTTCAAGAAGGCAAGTAGTCTTTTTAAAGTTGGTTGATGCCTCCAGTGAAATAAAAAATGTCAACTCCTCGTGTAACTTGTTGAATGAATTGATGATGGAAGTGGGAATGAAAAATATTATCTAGGTATTGATAGACAATGCAGCTATGTATGTGGCAATTGATAGACTTCTAAAGGCAAGGCACTCTACATTGTTTTGGGGACTTTGAACCACCCATTGCATTGACCTTCTCCTTGAGAACATAGAAAAACTGAAGAACATGGTGGAAGACGTGAGGAATGTCACAAAATACATATACAACCACACATGGATCTTAAATATTATGAGAGCACATTGATGGCAAGGAGCTCATGTGCTTCGGAGTCACATTGCTTGCCACTAATTTCATCACCTTCCATAGTACGCAACCGCATTACCCACACTTAAGTGCATGTTTGTGAGTGAAAAGTGGTTGAAGAGTCCTTATTACTAGAAGGCCAAAGCAAGAAGATCATTTTTTATGATACATTTGACAAGGGCATGAAGGAGATAATCAATATATTTAATTGTACAATTTGTTGATTTTGTGAAATTCTAATATTTTAATTTGGTGATACTAATTTTTTTTAGTTCTTGATTTAATTTCATTTAAAAATTTCATTTTCATATGCTCTCTTGTTTTAGGTATCAAAACCATTGATTAAGGTGTAACAATTGGTGGATGAAGATAAGAACCTCATGGGATATCTATATGAGGCCATGGATAGGGCCAAAAAGGTGATTTAGCATTTGTATGGGTTAACTAGAAACAAATATGAACCCATTTGGCACAATATTGATCGAAGGTGCAATTGACAACTCCAACATATTCATGTAACTACCTACTATTTGAACCATAAGTTTTTCATCTCCACTTTATTCAAAGAAAATGAGGAGGTTACAAATGACCTGAACATGTATATGGAGAGGATGCTTCTTGATGAAAGAAAGATATTATATTAGTGTCCACAGATGACCAAAAGTAGGTCAATGGGACTCAAGAGAATAGCAGTTTACAATAGAAAGTTATAGGAATGAAACCTAGAAGGACCCCATAAAGGGGGAGAACGAATGCAAAGAGATACAAAACAAGGGACCTCCAACACAAGTGGTCAAGAAACTAGTACATATTGCCCAAAAGAGGGAACATGAACTCCAAAGAGAAAACACTAAGGAAAACTAGAAATCATCAAATATCAAAATCGAGACCAGAAATGGAGAAGTCACTAGTGCCATCATTGATAACTATGAAGGGACTGATACAAGATCTGATAATGCTCATTAAGGAGTGTTGAGGATCAAAAGAGTTAAGCAAGGTGCTCCCCTTAGGGTCACAATTAACATCCAAGGCCAAAGTAATCCCTATTGTAGTGAAAAAGCTCATATTATGCATGTCTCTAGGGTTTGGGGGCTAGCTAGAAAGAAGTAGATCTACGCCAATGAGAAGCAGTTGAACCACACCATCGAGAAGAAACGAAAGCACAGTGATGAGGAGGAACATGTTGAGGCAAAAGCTAGTGAGAACCTTAGATACATCATACATGATGAGTTACAAATTTATAAGGGGGTGAAGGAGAGGTCGTTTTCTTCACCTCTATGCATTCAAAGGAGTTCCACTCTATAGCCAAATAAATAAACGCATATGTTTAATTTTAGTTCATTGTTTACTTTAATTTTTAAGTTATTAAATATTTTACAAAATTATAAATGTTAGTCTTTGCAAATTTGTGGTAAGAAGATTTTGGTGCAACAACACCTAATCTTCAAAAACTTGCCATCCACATTTTGTCCCAGCCCTATAGCAGTTTGGGATATGAGTGCAATTAGAGTGCTTTTGAGGTCATTCATACAGAAATGGGCAACAAGTTGACTCAAAAACACTTGAACAACCTTGTCTTTGTGCAGTACAACCTTTCATTGCATATAAATAAGATAGCAGGTCGGGGCAAGAGACACACCATCTGCTTGACCTCAATGACATCAATCCATACTTAAATTGGGTTGTGGAGAATGTGGATATGTTGTTTCCTTTTTCCTTGCTTTGGTGCCCTCCAATTATGTATTTGATTACATCCTTGACCCACATGTACTCGTTATCCCTTCTCATGAAATGCACTCTGCTCCCAAGAAATATGTCAAATGCATCAAGAGGAGTAACATCTACAATTACCTCATCTACATATTGTCCACTTATCACAAATTTGAACTTGTATTGTTTTTTTACCTGTATTTCTACACCCTTTTCACCAATCCCAATGTGTATGGATGAGGATGTTCATCAATTTTTAAACTAAATTTCTTAACCATATTTTCTAAAATTAGATTGCAGTATGAAGCAAGTGTTAGTATAAGTAAAAGAACAAGATAAGAGACAAAGGCTTTTCCTCTCATGGAGAGAGCACAGCTAATTATAAATCTAGAAATTTATTATTACAACTATCACATTAAAGCAACAACTACCATATTAATGGTAATACAACAAAGTCATCAACGAGCTGCAACAACTGTGACTTTATTTAATGACCTGCACCTAACCACCTAATTTATTACATATAAGTGTAAACATACACTTTATTATATCATTTTTCTAATACATCCCAATAACCTCCCTTAATGACCAAACCAAAAACAACACCAAGCTTATCTTGAAACTTGAGAAAGTAACCAGGACCAAGTGGTTTGGTCATTAAATCAACATGTTGCTCTTGAGAAGTGCAAAAATGAAGAGAAATGTCTTCACAATCCACCAGTTGCCAAATATATTGATGATGAATCTAGACATGTTTGGTGATTGGTTTGAGCATGATACTTTGGATTCTTTACCATTTTCAATACTCCCTTATTATCATAAAAAAGTAGAGTAGGAGTATGCTAAGGAAGCTAAAGATATGTCAAAATTCCATGTAACCAAACTGCTTTACAACTAGCACTCACAATTACTTTATATTCAACTTCAATGTAAGATAGAGCTATGGTTTATTGAAGCTTATTGTGCCATAAAACCACTCCTAAACCCAAGGAGAAGATGTACCCAATTGTAGATCGTCAAGTATCGACTGAACCTACCCAATCAAAGTTTGTATATCCAATCAAACCAAAAGTTCTCCAAATAAAGTATGCCAAAGTTAAGAGTACCTTTGTGTTGTGACCTTTTCACACATCGCCCCATTGCTGATGGGGACCCCCAGTTGCCTGTTAGTTTTTAGGGTTCTGTCTCCTTGCAACGGTTTCGTGAGATCACTTTGCTAAGAGTTTCAGGTCAGTTTGCCGAGAGTTACCCAAGCCAAGTCGTAATTCATGCTTGAATGCAGGATCGCCATGGAAGCTCGAAGGCCCGTGAGACGAAGATCAACTGTGAATTGCCAATTCTGAGACTTCCTATTTTTTAGGAAAAGTTGCTTTTTTTTCATTTTTGGCATTTTCGGACCAAACAAGGTTCCCTATTTTTTAGGGTTTGCTTTTTCTATTTTTAGAAAGTTTCTATTTTTGGAAAGTTTCAATTTTATAAAGGTCCGAGTTCTGAAAACGCACTCAGAAGTTCAAAAAACTCGATAGAACTCTCAGAAAATCAAATATAGAAAATTTGGAAAATTATTGAAAAATCTGGAAAAACAATTCAAAAAGCATGAAAAATCAGACCAAAAACATTGAAATCTGGAAAAATCAGGTCAAAACCAGTCAGATCTGAGGTTGAAATCATCAAAAATCAGCTCAAAAAAGATGAAGTTCTTGGAAAATCTGGTTAAGTCTGGAAAATTCGCCATTTCCAAGAAGGAGAATGTCAAGGGAGAGAGGTATGAATGTCAAGAAGCTGGTGAAGTCCGCCCAGCACTAAGGAAGCACATCCTAGGATCCTCTAAAGTCCGCCCAGCAGCAAGAGGCAATGTCAAGGACCTTCCAAAGTCCGCCAAGGATGTCCAAAGAGGAAGGAAAGTCCACCCAGCACTCAAGATGCTTGTCCTAAGACCTTCCAAAGTCCGCCATGCACATGCCAAGGGGCTTGAAAGTCCGCCATTCACAAGAAAGGAGGTGCCAAAAGGTTCTGAAGTCCGCCCAGCAGCAAAGGTGCATATCCTAAGAAGCTTCAAAGTCCGCCTAGGCATGTAGAAGAAGGAAAAATCAAAATTTTTACTAAGTATTGATACCTATCAAGAGAAAATTTCGAAAATTTGCTAAGTGTGAAGGCCTAAAAAGGTGGAAAATAGATTTTTGCTAAGTGTTGTGATATTTCCAAGAGGCAAAGTGTGCTAATACCTTTGGAAGTTCGCCATGTTCAAAGGGATGATGTCCAAGACCATCCAAAGTCCGCCTTCACCTTGTCAAAAGATCTTCAAAGTCCGCCATGATCTATCAAGGGATAAAATAAGGATTTTTGCTAAGTGTTGGTGCCTAGTCCAAGGATAAAATTCGAATATTTGCCTAAGTATGGAGGCTAAATGATGAAAAATGAAGATTTTTGGCTAAGTATCCTGACACTTTCAAGAGGATAAGTGCCAAGTTTGAAAGGACAAGTGCTAAAGAAGTTAGGCTATGGCAAAGAATAAAATGAAGTGTGCCTAGCACAAAAGCGAGGAGAAATTTAAATTTTGCCTAAAGTCTTGAATGTCTAAGGGAAAAATTGACAATTTTGGCCAGAGAAAAATGCACAAGGCCGAGAGAAAGGAAGGATCGCCTTTGGCCAGAAGGAAGGAGAATTTGTCAAGTGTCGAAGAAATTCGACCAATGAAGACATCAAGACAAGGATTTTTCCTAGAAAAATTCGACTAAGCAAGGAAATATTTGACTTTGGCAGAGGAAAATAGGCTCAGTGTAAAGGAAAATTTTGCCTCGGTAAAGAAAAATATGGATCTGGCAATAAAATTTTCGACGGAATGGCTTGAATTTTGGTTTGGCTAGACGAAATTGAGGATGAAATTGGAAAATAAACTCTTAGCCAAGAAAAACAAAGGAAAAATCAAAATAGCCATGGGTCCAAAACGAACGGGTTGGAATTAATTAAAATATTTTTAATATTTTAATAATTAATTTTCAACTATTTGAAATTTAAAAAAATGCCTTGGACAAAATCAAATTTGCCAGACAAGAATTCGAAGAAAATTAAGTACGCCAGGCACAGATGAAATCCAACAAGAAAAATTAAATTCGCCACGAATTTAATTAAATATTTAATGTTTATTTAAAAATCCGAAAAATCAAAGACAAACATTAAATGAAAAAAAATCGAATTTTTGAAGATCAGTAAGATTTGCTTGGATAAACTCGAGACTGATTCTTGACGGAAAATAAAAGGAAACTTGCCTGTTTGGATAAATGAAAACAAATCGAGATCAAGAAAGATTATGGCAGTTGCTAAATTGAATTCAATCCTTCAGCATTATAATGAGTTTCAGCAACTCATTTTTCCACACACAGCTGAAGAGAAATTTAATCTTTCTCGAAATTATCAGGCAATTAATTGGTCAACAAGCAAAGTCGAATTTTCCCAGAGAGAGAAGCAGCGTTATGCCTGAGAATTTTTTCGCAGGAAAGGAAAAGAGATTTATTGAAAGCTGAAATTCTTCTGTGAAGAGGGGCGCACTTCTTTTAAAAATCAGATTTTTAAATCTAATTTGCATTTAACGGTTCTTCACAGAGGTTTGGCGTTCGGACAAATGAATTTGCTATCTCTTTTGTGTCCTTTCATCTTGACGGAATTCTGGCAAAATTTTCAACTCTATCCAATTTATTTTCAGCTTGCTTTTTCGCAGCAATTTACTTATTTAAACAGCTGAAAGTAAATTTTCTAATCCAAGGCACGAAATTTAATTATTTGAAAAAGTCTTTGTATTAATGTTAATTTTATGACTGCAGGTTGACGGACACGGCAGGCGAATTATCAAAGAAGCTGAAAATGAAGTTTGCCAACAAGGGTGCTC
Organism: Sequoia sempervirens; assembly: GCA_007258455.2. Classification (NCBI taxonomy): domain Eukaryota; kingdom Viridiplantae; phylum Streptophyta; class Pinopsida; order Cupressales; family Cupressaceae; genus Sequoia; species Sequoia sempervirens. The sequence continues at coordinate 124,960 of VDFB02210787.1, read as the reverse complement.
AAAAAGAGACCAAGGTCATTTCAAAGTGGAAGAATGTCGTGGACACTGATCTCGGGCACGTTGACTTTGATGAATTCAAGAAAAGAGTGTACAGGCAGAAAGGGCTTCCCACAGCAATAGCCAAACGAATGGTCAGAAACGGGATATTTCAGGCAGCTGGATTCCCACCGACAATGGATTGTGCAGAGTTGATGGTGGAGTGTGCTCTCCACTATGACGCTCAGAAGAGACAGATCATCGCGCCTGATGGAAGAGTCTTGGCACACTTGGGCGAAGTAGCAATCCAAGAGACCTTCGGCATCCCGGAACATTCACGAACAGTCTATAAGACCAAGGAAGAAGCCAAAAGATTGTATGACAGCCAACCAGATTTGTGCGCCACGACAGTTAACAAGGTGTGGATGGACAAGCCTAAGCCTTCAATCAAGAAGTTGCCCAAGAGGCTTCGCCGAACAGACTTCAAGGAAGATTTTGGGGATATCGTGCTGATGCTGAACAGAATAGCTGGTAACCTGCAAGGCGCCTTCTTCGAGAGCTGGATGTACTATTTTATAGATGAGATCACTTCTGGAGTCAAAATGTTCAATTGGTCACGGATGATAAGTGACAACCTCCATGAGCAATTGATCAACCTCGAAGAGACTAAGTCTTTTCATATGAGTTCGTATGTTGTATACCTGTTGGCCAGATCATACAAGTATCTAGGATTGATTTGCAAGGGCAAAATTGGCAACGGGGAGAACGAACTCAGGCCTTACGACTGTTATCCACAGCTCCAATTGAAGGAGAAGACTCACTTCAGGAGGGTGCATGATGCCTTCCTAATGCATATTACCAGAAAGCTTCAAGGAGGAGTGCATCAAAGGCTGAGCCACGAGGCGAAAAGTCTTATCAGTAAATACGGGTCTTGGTTCATCCAGTTCCCGAAATTCACATATGTCAGGATCCAGGGATTTACTGGAAATCCCTATAAATTGCCCATCTATCCGACAAATCGGATGATCTTGCTCGAGGTTTTGAGACAATTAGAAGAATACCAGAATATTCAGAGGCCATCCAAGAAGGCGTCCGTCACATTCCCATTCTTCATCGGGAATATGTTAGAATATTGTCCATCAGCACAGGCAGCTGAAAGTGCAAGATTGGAGATCCAGTGGTATCCTTTCATGGCTTACAAGTCCAAGGTCAACTATGACCCACATCATAACATTCGGACAGTGGAAGGGAGAAAGTACAAGCACAGGATGGAACTGGAAGATTTCTGGGCAAATGCTGCCGATGAGTATGAAGTCAGGCGGAAAATGTGGTCCAGGATGCCACTAGATTTCATGAGGACAATTGAGTTCTGCCGAGTGCCTGACCAGCTACAAGATGATGGAAACCACGTCCAGCCACGCTTCGAGGAAAGCCGACCTCTCCCTCCAGTGAAATGGTCAGAACCTGAGCATGCAGACTTGGCAACCCTAATGAGGCCAGTGACTAAATACTCTCAGTGGTGGGTTGATTACCATGCCCAAGAATTGAGACAGAGAGGAATCACGCTCACATATGACCTACTGAGTGAGTCAGAGTCATATTCTTCTAATGCTGGTGCATCCCATCAGGACTTGGTCAGAATCGGAGAAAAAAGGAAGGAAATAATGCCAAGTGCTGAGCCTGTTTCCAAGAGGCATAAAGGAGAACCTTCTCGGTCAGCGGCATCCAGGAATATTGATGAGTTGGTAGCTACTATTGACGAGCCCTTGGTAGAGATGCTTGAACCTCCTGCATTTCAAGAGGAAAATATTGAACCTATTTAGCTAGATGATGAGGAGCCCTTGTCACCTACGGGCACGGAAATCTTAGGATCAGACAATGAGATCGAGGCTCAGAACAATGACTTCGAAGAGGGAATGATTTCCGCTCTTAGGGAAGTTATGGATGTTCCGAATGAGGAAGAAGTTCAAGTCGAGGATGGGATTGAGCAGCCGACCATTCCAGAGTGGCTATTGGAGAGAATGAAGATCCAGATACCTGCAGAAGCTCAAGAGGAGGAGGATGATACTGCTGATTTCTTGGCAAGGTTGGAGCAAGTCGCCATCAAGAAGCCTGCTAAGAAGTTCTCCACCATTCAGATGAATGAGACAGGCAACCGTTCCGTGCATATTGCAGTACCTACGGTGGACAAGCCACAGGACGAGATCACTCCCCAGGAGTATGCTATAACCACTGTTGACCTTGGCCTGACCTCGAAAGGTCAAGAAGTAGAGGAGTTAGATAATTCCGTCTCGACCATCAAAGCGAGACTGGAGAAAGAAGTGGCTAAGAAGAAGGAGTATAAGAAAGAGGTCGAACGTCTTAAGGAATATATTCAGCATTTGACCCAGCCACTTGATCAGGGCAATGCGATTGTTCCTCCTCTTCTCAATTCATCACAGGAGGTGACCAAGGAAGTCGAGCACGGAATGGTGACGGCCAAGGAAGCTCAGGACTGGATAGCAAGTGAAGGCACAGAAGCGGCCTTGTTCATGGAGAAGTTGGCACTTGCTTATGGACGAACTTCTTCATTTCTTTCCAGACTGATGGATATGGCAGAGGCATGGGAAGGTATTCCGGATATGCAGGAAAGGCTTATTCCAAGCCTTAGAGTCTTGAAGAGCACTCCAAGAGAGGAGTTGGTGGATAAAAGAGTGATTGCTGCAGGGGCAGCATATGATTTTCATCACTGGTTTTGGGCAGTGACTATACGAGAAGAAGTCTTGGAGAAGGCAAAAGTAGATGGGCTTGGAATTGAGGAACAGGTCAGGAAAATCCAGGAGAAGATTTACATGACAACTACAGAGGTGTTCGACCGTGAGATCATCCGGGAGAACGACATGCAGCTGGAGAAATTGAAGCATAAAGTTCAAGAAACTTTCTTCTCGACCACTGGACCATTTTTGAGACAGGACTTTGCGAGAGTGGCAAGACTCTCATCCATTCGAAAGGATTTTGAGAAGCAGGAGGCAGATTGGGAAGGTACTTTTGCTAAATGTGCTGAGAAGTTGGACGGACTTGAATTCCGAATCAGCATGTTGCCACCTGTCACGATGGAGGAAGTCATTGCCGTAGTGTCCAGATTCGCCAAGCACAATGCTGCTCAAATGGATAAGGATGCCTCTCCTAGATAATAGCTGGAACTGCCACTTTACTGATTGATTTCTGGTTGATGACTCTTGTTATTTTGGGAAACCCTAATTAGGGTTTGGTTGTAATAATCTCGGCCGTTGATTGGAAATCAATCTTGGCCATTGAATTGTAATTGGGGAGCCTATAAATTGAGCTTGCCCCCTCATTTGTAAGGTGTGGAGATAGAATATGAAATTGTTGCATTGAGACTGTTTCGAATAATAAAAGCTCTTGAGCATGATTTGCCTTGAATAACTTCTTATTATCAAATAGTAAGTGAGGTTGCATATCATCTTCCGCCATAGATTAAAGTTAAAGTTAGATTAAGTAAAATTTGTTTTGAAAGTTGGTTAATTGAATGAAAGATTGATCGTATTGATTCGATGGTGAAGTGTAGCTCATACTTTCTTCGAATGGATGATTTGCATTCGATGCGTAAAGTTAGCCTGAGCTCTTAATTGTGGAAACTTAACTTCAGCCTCATTCGAGGTTTGAAAATTATTCTCACAACCCTTGAAGATTGCACCCATTTTGCGTATGTTGTCCTGCAGGAGGCGAAACAAAGTGTGGTTTATTCCCTTCACCGAATCCTTATTGTCTCTTGAGTTCTTAGGCATAGACTAGATTCTCCTAAACCCTTGTCCTTTTGCCATTTTTTTTGAGATCCATTGAAAGTCCTAATCGAGAGCCTTTAACGATAAATTCCCTAAGTCCTGAACTTGTGAAGATTTTCTTACGTAAGTCCCCTTGTTTATTACCAGCATATCACAACGGCCATTGAGCTTATCCACACGTCGAGACACGACTAAAGAAACCTTGGAATCGCCATATGATCTTCTCGCAATCTTAGCATACGCGGTGGTTTTTCAAGAGAGGATAGAGTGTCTTTGGACATTTTATTCTGAAGTGTTCGGTGGATGATAAAACGTACACCAACACTTTGGCATACTGCAAAAGTTTCTTTACCCAATGAGAGCTTCAATTTTGACAAGAACTAAGCAAGATTAGTAGATAGCAGCAAACCAAAGGTCCGGTCTAGTGGTTGTAAGATATACCAAGCTTCCCACCAACTAGTTATAGAGTGATTCATCAATCAAGGATGAATCATCAAAAGTTAACAACTTCAACCCAACCTCCATAGGTGTAGAAGAATAATGGCATATTTGATTTGAATTATGAAGATGTTTTGATCAAATAACCAGAACTCAACTCATAGACACCAATGTAGAAGACTTAGATCAGACAAGTCAAAAGTCCCACATATATTTGATTTTACTTGCCGAATTGCAATGTTCGTACTATCTGTGATGACAGGATCATCAACATATATAATAACAATCACAATATCATTACCATTGTTTTTGACATAATGATTTTGATTAGAAAGACTCCTAAATCCATTATTTTGAGATGTTTATCAATTTTGAGACACCAGACTATAATGTCCCCAGCTGGGATATTAGCCTACTTTACAAATTTTCAAAAGTAAAACACAAACCCAAGCACTTTCTAATCGCTAAGATCCCAATGTGGGAAAGGTGAGTGCATACAATAGCTGGGATTTAAACAATGAGCAATTTATTTCACTTAATGTTAGCAAGCTGCACAATTTAAGATTCATGAAAAATTGGAAGATAAATACGTTGACTCTAGTGGCAGGCCTTCCAAAGTAAAGCATGCAACTATCAAATTGGAATAAGGGATTGCAAATCTTAGCAACTACACTATTCAATCTCTATTACAATGCCAATGTAAACATTAATGAGGGATATAATGGTAATAACTTCCAAAATCCACTTACGATATCAATGCAAAATATAAAGTAGTGGCAATGCCTTTCAAAACAATATACAAACACTATAAACACCCTAGTGGAGAACTGCACAGAGTTACAATATCAGCACAAATTATCAAACAATATCAACACTAATAATCCAAAGTAAAGTCCATACATATCACCAACAACATTAATATTCAAATACCCTCAATATCATCCAAGGATAATTCTGGAAACCAAATTATCATACCAGAAATATTTGCAGCAAAAGGCCCAACTCTATATGAAGATGTAGGTAGTTGTATAAGGAAAAATAGATCCTTATTTTTATCACATGAGTATGCAGCAACCCCAAAAGTATATTTCAGCACATTATTAGATTATTTCCAAAAGTTGAGAGGTACAGTAGCCTTCTACAGCAGGTCGCAGCAAATAATCCCCTGTACAGCAGTGCTTGGGCTGAGATATGGTGCATCTTACGCCACAATGGGATCGCAGCAATGTTAAATGGTGCGGCCAGTTATTGTAGATGTGTACAACACCCAAAAATGCAATATTAATCTTCAAAAGTGGCGCAACAGTCTTCACTACGCTGCAGTTAGCATTCCACTTAATACGAAAGTTTCTAAAAACATATAAGGAATGCTTCTAATATGTACAACTCACATGAATCCTCTTAAATCATTTAGATTTGCTACAGCAAATAACAGATCATTGATACCTTCACAAATCTGAAAATTACAAAATCACTTTACACAATATCAGAAATCTGAAAACTCATCACACCACAACCAAAATCTGGAAACTCCACACACCAAAATTCTAGAAAATCGCCCCAGATTGTATTTTCTGAAAATTCCACACAACCAAAATAATTAAAACTGAACACTAGAAATACAATGAATTTTAGCTCACAAGTAATCCGTAGATGGAATTACTCTTTTGGACTAGAGAGTTTTCATCCTCAAATCCATTTGCAAAAGGGTTTTCGTCCTTAGGCAAGAAGATGAACATGCATTCGATCTCAAGAGAAATGAGATTTTGATTTCATATATTTGTAACCTTCTTCTACACTCAACTACTCCTTATATAGGCACTTGTGAGAATAATAATTAAAAAAAATATATCTTTTCCCTCCAAAAACTTATTTTAAAAAATATCTAGAAAGTCCATTTAATTAAACATTACTTTTTAGACCCCAATCTTAGTGACACTTTAATAACCCTCTTTTCTTTTAAAACAACTTTTAATAATAAAATATGAGTTGGTTTTTTTAGTATAGCATAAAGTTACTTGGACAACTTAAGTTAAATTATTAATTATTTCCTTAGCTCAAAAGAGGGACATGACATAGACTGGAGGAGCCTACTTAAGCCTATACAAGGACTTACTCAACCTACAAACTAGATGTTCATGACCAGGAACCTAAAATGCCTTAGGTTGTGCTATATAGACCTCCTTATCCAAGTCTCTCAAGAAGGTGGTTTTGACATCCAACCAAACTAGGTGGCTATGGATAGAAGCAACAAAAATGTGACTATCTTAGCAATAGGAGCAAAAATATCTTCATAGTTGATCCCGTCCTGTTGAAAATATCCCTTAGCAAAAAGACATGCCTTATACTTTTCCAAGGAGCCATCAACTTTGCATTTTACTTTATAGACCTATTTGTACCCAATGTGCTTTTTGCCTAGCAACAACTCTACCAACTCCCAAGTATGATTTTTCATCAACACATCATACTCAACCTTCATAGCAGCTTCATTTTGGTTTCTCTTGTTCCTTAGAAAACATTTGTGGTTCAAGCAAAACGAACATGCTCAACAACTAAACAAATGATTTGTTTTACTTTTCTCCAAGGTTGTGTTGGACTAATCGCCAGCATCTCCCTTCGAATTCAGGACATGGACTAAACACCTCTTGTGGATCCATTTATCTCTGCCGTTTGTATCAGGCGTTAACAGGTCGAGCTTTTGGTGCAATGGTAAACATGTTCCATCAAGTGGTATCAAAGTCGTGGTTGCGGGTTCGAATCCCCTCGAGTGACGTTGAGGGGGGGGGATTGTTGGACTAATAGCCAACATCTCCCTTCAGATTCGGGACATAGACTAACTGCCTCCATGGATCCATTTATCTTTGGTGTTTGTATCAAGCGTTAACAAGTTGATCTTTTGGCACAACGGCAAACATGTTCCAATAGGTTGTTCATCTAATTGAGCAAGTTTATTCTCATGTACATCTTCCAAAGTGGAAGAATTCTACTTAGACCCTAATGTGCCTTAGGCGACAGCTATGGAGGCAAGATCTCAATTAAAGCTTCAACTAGAGTGGAAACACCTTTAATCTTATGTCTCTTGTAGACTAGTGGAGAAGAACTAGCCAAAAGTTGATGCACAAGCTGACCTAATGAACTAGAAGATTCATCTTTCAAATGTACCATAAAACTAGATTCAAGAATTTCACTGATCTACTACTCTTTTACACCAACATCCCAACTAACAATGACTTTGTTAGTGGAAGTATCAATAAGTACGTATGCCTTTGTTTGTTCATTGTAACCAACAAAGATATTCTAAATAAATACAAAATACATTTTTATCATATTAAATAATTAATATAGTAGTTGTAGACAAAAATATTAACTCTTCTTGACTTTCTTTCTCCCCTCCCCAAGTTGCCAAAGATACACAACAATAAGCATCCTTGGTCTATATGGACCCCAATATATGGAAATTCTTGCCTCTTGCAATTGCATGGATCTTATTAGTTCAATTTGTCTCTTTCAAGACAACACAAAACAAAACAATGTGTATAGTAGAACCATTCTTCAAATTATAGACTCAACAAATTTACAAATCTGCATTCTATACAAGATTCCAATGCTGGTTTTGCATTAAATGTAAATATCAAACTTCTTTTTTTGCCCTAGATGCAACACTAGACTATCAACAGTCAAGGTTTGCAGTGAGATTTTCAAATTATGGAGGATAAACACTTCTAGCATGACAGTCACAACCTCCTATTGATTAAGAGCAGGGACCACTATTTGGCTATAAACAAAGATTTAACTAGAAAACACCAACGAATGCCGACTATTGGCTAAATTTGAGACCAATATTCTACATCAGCAAAAAATGACTAAATGGACTAACATTATGTTAGGAAAGGTGTATCAACCCTGCTCCTAATGCTAAATATATAAAGAATGTGGTTTCCAAACTATGAAACATAAAAACTCAATTTTTGGGCTATAGAATTGGTTTTTGGCCAAAATAAAAAATTTGAGTCATTTCGTATCAGTTCCAAGAATGTTTGTTGCATTGATCTTTTTGAGCTCTACAATTTTTTTAACAAACAAGCCTCAACAACCTACTAAATCAAAAGTTATGGCCTTCAAAAGTTAGACCTCCCACATTGGAAATATAAAAACATCTAGGACACAAAAAAGAGTTGTAAGAGAGTGTTACACTTGTTGACCAATTCATGGTGCATGTTATGACTCATCATAAGGTTTGAATGGACATAATGAAGCCAAAATGGAACGCCCAAGTTGTTAAGTGGATTATGACCAACTTATGGCAATTGGAAGGAATATATTGTTTTTAGCCTATGGACTCATTTTGGGATTCGAGTGTTGAATTTCTAACTAGAGATTTGAGCACCACATTTTAGGTGGTTTTAGCTCATAGGTTGTTCACATTTTGGAGTGTGGGGTTTTTCTCTTGAAAGGGTTTTCCCCACATGCACCTATGTTGTGGTATAATTTGGTTAATGTTTTATATGTGTTTCTCCTCTCTATAATTGTAAAGATCTAAAATTTACACAATACTCTCCTCTAAGATTAGTTTGGAAATTGTTTTCACATACCTTGCTTCCTTTCACATCACAAGATTAGATAAGATAAATTGCTAAAGCAATACATCGAGTCATTACTTTAATGAACAGCGAGCATCAATGCAAAGCTTAATAAGGTTACGTGATTCAAGTTAATTTGTGGGATTACAAACATAAGCTTAACAATCACTAAATAACAATAACAATTGAAGGGTTTCCATAGCATAAGCTTTACATTCACCATCCTTTGCTACAAACAAAAACACAAGTACTTGACTTCCAGTTTTGAATGGTATTCTCCACAACATGAGGTTGGCATCGACTCCTCTATTTCCCACTACACACAAATGCAATGATTTGACTTCAGCCTCGAATGACAATTTCTGCAGTATATGTTTGATATTCAACTCTCATTAGATACAATGCGTTTAGGACACATATTTATAGCCTTCCAAAGGTAGCCTTTAGGGCTCAAAAAAAATAATAGCTTTAAACAAAACCCTAATCCTTCCCTTGAAAGAGGCAAAAAAACACTTCAAAACAGCCTTAAAAACTGCTTTCTTTCCAAAACTGATCAACTAGATAGATAGGTGCCAAATTTTTTTATGGCTTTTGTTTTAAATCAATTAACTTGGCATTTGGATTTTGGTTTTCAGCCAACTTATTCCTTGTTGCACTTTTGAGGTGGCATCACAAAGCAAAATTTGTGATTTTTTTATATTTTGAACCTCTATTGTATGCTGGTCATGTTTTAATCAATTAGTCACCACATCTATTGTCCCTTTTCAACTAGCTCGATCATGGAAAAAATGATATTTATACTCCTTTCTCTCATCATACCCTTGTCATATTTTTATCACGTGTTTACCGCCTATTTCATGAATTTCAAATGGTTGAACCAATATATAAGTGCAAAATATACTTATTCCCTTTCATGTCAATGTTGGTCATGATTTTCAATGCAATCAACCATCTAAATCGAAGTTTTTAACTAGCACCACCATTTAAAAAGTGTGAAAACCCTCCTTGGTATAATTCACTTAAGGCATTTCCCTTCTTGGTAGAGTTACTAGCTTGGCTTGCCACTTCAAAAAGTGCAAGCTTCACCTTTGTTTTCCTTGGCGAGTCTCCAACAAGTGGTTGTCACTTTTGGTGCAGATTTGGAATGGTCTTGCCACCTTGAAATGGCAATTTTAATTTGCAATTTTTGAGTGCTTCTTTTTTCCATTCTTAGCACTAATTACTAAGGTCATTTCCTATTTTGACTCTTTGAAATTGATAACTCTAATAAACAATTCTTTGATTGAGTCTTTTTCTTGAATGTCACAGTGAATTTCAACGACTTAGCATGTTGATATCCTCCATCATAATGATCAAGATCTAATGGTATAGGTGACTAAAAGCCTTAATTTACGTTGTTGTTGACTAACATGAACCTCTGTTGTTGTTTTCCTATTGGCACACTTCACTTGAAATATTTCACATTTATCAAGGCCTTTGGTAGATATTCGTAATGCAATTATCACTTGAAGGAACCTTCTTTGACATTTGCAATGTCCAATAGGGATGTGCCCACCCAAATCCCCTATATCCAAGCCTAGGACATTTCTGAAATGTGGGGACTAGGCGGATGTCCTGTTAGAGTTTGCAGGCAGATTAATACCAATTAAATGCAGATTTAATGTGAATACACAGCTGAATTAATACACAGAAATTAATTTGCAGTGATAAGACAACACAAAATTTAACATAGTTCACCCAAATCTGGGCTACATCCACCAATAGCGAGTCCAATTTATATTGATCTTCTAGCAAATAACATTTACAAAGACTTGCAGCAACTGATGCAATTTGTAGCAACGTTTTCACTGGTGATTTTTTACCAACGCTTTGTTGCATGCACCCACAACTTAACCTATGTTATTTGCAACCACACACCTGCGACCTTCTGCTGACTATTCCTCATGCACAGCAACTAACCCAATTGAAAACCACGTCTATTCTTGTTCCCACACGTGTGCAACTGCTAGAATTCCAACGTAGTTGTTGGAATTCTCACATGAAGTAAAACTCTTCAAATCTAGGCATTTCTTTAACCGTCTATAATTGTTCATTTCCAGCATTTTATTAACTATTTGTAACTGTATTTTTAAATACAAAAGTGCAGCAAATTATTTATTAAAATAATGGTGTGAATAATTTGGGGAAAGTTAAACCATCAAGTCTGATTGGGCTCCATAGTACAACAATCTCCCACTTGGAGACTGATTAGACTCCACACCATACCATCTCCCACTTGGAGACTAATCATAACACCGCTGCCCCTGTAACTCCCACAAGAAATTAGCACCTTGGACCCTAGTATTTTGATTTAATTTTAACCATGAAGACCAACTAAAGTTGAAGAGAAGCTCAGCTTCTCCCTTGTTACCGCCTTTGTAAACATATCCGCTGGATTGCCATCTATATGAATCTTTTCCAGCTTTACCTGTCCATCCTCCAACATCGACCAAATAAAACAATATCTCAGCTGTATGTGTTTGGTTTTTGAGTGCAAGGCATAATTCTTTGCAATATGTATAGCACTTTAGTTGTCCATAAACAAGCAACTTTCAGCCTACTGTTTGCCCAATTCTTCCATGAAAAATTGCAGCCATATCATCTCCTTGTTTGCCTCTGTTGCAACAACATACTCTGCCTCCATAGTAGATAAAGCAACTACCTTTTGCAATCGAGAAATCTAACTCACTACTATCCCACCAACTATAAATACATAACATGTGGTACTTCACCTGGTATCAATATCCCATGCCAAATCTGAGTCAACATAGCCTCTTAAATCAGTATTAGAGCCCCTAAAACATAAACATTTATTGGATGTACCTCTCAAATATCTGAGAATCCATTTTACCACATTCCAATGCTCCATTCCGGGATTACTCATATACTTGCTAACAACTCCTACGGCATGGCATGTGCAATATTCGATCTCATGCATACCATGGCATACATTAAACTACCTATAGTTGAAGCATATGGTACCTTGGACATTCTTTCCTCATAATCAGCCTGAGATAGAAACAATTTTGTATTTTGCCTATCTCTAGTAATCTTCATACCAAGGATTTGTTTTGCTACCCCAAAATCCTTCATAGCAAATGATTTTGCTAATTGTTGTTTTAACTCTCTAATGTGATCCATGTTAAACCCCGCTACAAGCATATCATCAACATATAAACATAAAATAATGTAGCTATCATCATCTAACCTTTTAAAATAAACATAATGGTCTGAATTACACCAGTTGTAGCCTTGCTCAGCTATAAAACTATCAAATTTAATATACCATTGCCGAGGTGTGTGCTTCAAGCCATATAAACTTTTTTTCAATCTACATACTAATTTCTCGTTACCTTTGACCTCAAATCCTTGTGGCTAATTCATGCATATCTCCTCCAAATCCCTATGAAAAAAGGCTATTTTAACATCTAGTTGTTCCAAATGCAAATCTTCAGTAGCTACAATACTTAAAACAGTACAAATAGAAGTCATCTTAACAACTAGAGAAAAGATTTCATCAAAGTCAATGCCTTTTTTTTGTGCAAATCTTTTTACAACTAACTTGGCTTTAAATCTTTTCTTACCTCCATCTTCCTCTTTTAGCCTATAAATCCATTTGTTTGGTAAAGCTTTTTTACCTACAGGCAACTTGCATAATTCCCAAGTCTGATTTTTCAACAAGGAGTCCATTTCTTCTTCCATTCCATGCTCCCACTAAACCTTAGTATCCACCTGCATAGCCTCATCATAACATTCTAGTTCACCAGCCTCAGTTAACAAAATAGAATACAAAGAGGGAGAAAATCTTTCTAGAGGTCTACTTATTATTGAAGATCGCCTAACATTCATTGGAGTTTGTGGTATTTGTTGTTGTTGTTGCGGAGCATGAGGAACCGTTGGAGCATTGCTATCCGAAGTGTCATCCAACACTACATAATCATTTTCTTTCTTCTCGATGTTGTTGCAACTAATCTTTGTACAACATGTTCTCATTGAATATGACATCCCTGTTTCTTATAATTTTTTTATTTTCAAAATCCCAAAGCCTATAACCAAATTCATCAATGCCATATCCAACGAATATACACTTCTTTGATTTTGCATCAAGTTTGGTTCTATTTTCAAAATCTACATGTGCAAATGCTTCACAACTGAAGGTTTTGAGAAAAGAATAACTCGCCTTCTTACCTATCCATGCTTCTTTTAGAATAGCACAGCCCAAAGGATTAGAAAGACCTCTATTAATTAAATAAATAGTGGTATTGACAGCTTCTACTCACATGTTTAAAGGCAGCCCAGCATGCAATCTCATGCTCCTTGCACGCTCCATTATTGTCATATTCATGCGCCCAGCCACTCCATTTTCTTGTGCAGTCCTTGGAACTGTTTTCTGCCTACGAATTCCATTAGAAGAACAATAATCTTCACACTCTTTGCTACAATACTCACCACCATTATCAGATTTGAAACATTTTAACTTTTTACCCGTCTCATTCTCAACCAAGCTTTTCCAATTTTTAATGTTTCAAATACATCAAATTTTTGTCTAAGGAAATAAATTCAAACCTTCCTAGTTGCATCATCTATGAATATAACATAATACCGAGAGCCATCAAGAGAAGATATCTGAGTTGGTCCCCATACATCCGTATCCACAAGCTCCAATTTCTCATCTTTCTTTTGCTTTCCATCTTTAAGAAAACTAACTCTCTTTTGTTTTCCAAGCACACAACTTTCACAGAAATCCATATTATTAACACAATCTAGACCTAGTAAAACCTTATTTGAATGAAGTACTTTCATACCTTTTTTCACTCATGTGCCCAAGTCTATTATGCCACACTGTTATTTCTAAATCCACAGCAACTATTTGATTTTCTGCCTACTGACTTGCAACAACTGTTCTTGAACCCGTTACAAAACCCGCATGAACTACTGTGGAACCTACAACAACTATCGTAACTGTTTTTTCCAGCAATTTCCATGTTTGATTTTTATCTACAACAGCTAAAGTAGAAGGAACAATATGACCTGTACAAAGATATAAGGTGACTACTTTCACACCTTTAGCTACCACTAAGGCACCTTTTGTGACCTTCCAATTTTTATTACTAAATGTAACAACACAACCTTCATCATCTAGTTGCCCTGCTGAAATTAAATTTTTGCTTAACCTTGGAATGTGCCTTACCTCTTGTAGCAGCCAATGATTCCCATTTTGCAACTTAATCCTTATTCTTCCTTTTCCAACAATCTGACAAGGTTTGTTATCTCCCAAATAAACCAACCCAAAATCCCCTTGGACATAATCAATAAAATAACTTCTATGGGGTGTAGCATGAAATGAAGCCCCTAAATCTAGCACCCAAGAATCATCAGCATTATCAAGAGAAAGAATCAAAGCATCGTCTTCAAATTTATTACTTACCAAATTTGCCTCCTTATTACCTTCATTTTTGTCTCCATCTTTATTCTTCCAAGACCAGCAATCTTTCTTTAGATGACCTAGTTTCCCACAGTACCAGCAATCCTTCTTTCCTTTGGATTGTGACCTGGTTCCCCAAAAATCTGCCCTTGGACTGCCATCCCCGAAACGCATCCCCTGCAGTCCCCCCATCCCCGTCCCTGAAAAGCCGTGGAACATAGGGATTTTCCATATTTTAATTTCCAGCAATACAAATAAGACAAATCATCAGAAGTAAGACTATCGGGAGTTGTTGCCGGTATTGGCATGGTGTGATGGTTTACAAGTGGCATTGTTGTTCTTGCCACCAAGGTTCAAACCCCGTTGGGGTGTTATTGTTGAATGGTTGTATCCGGTTCATAGCTCCGGTCAAAAGCGTTTACCCCTTGAATAAAAAAAAAAAAAAAAGACTATTGGGAGCTGCTAATTCAATAAGGTGCAGAAAAAGACGAATTTCAGATAAGACGAATTTAGCATTTGGCAGCTCATCGAATATTTGAGGATAATATTACTGAGGCGGTTGAATTAAAAGATTTGGTATGCATTTCCATTGTCGGGAGCTGCTTGGGAATTAATAGTCACCAAAACCAAAGTTATATAATTTCTAAGCCGCCACCTTCACCTGTCGGGAGCTACTTGGAGAATTGAAAGCCAGTGAGAGTCAAATTTAATGTCTTATTTATACAAGGAATCGCTATTTGAAGAGGCTGTCGTATTCTGAAATCATTGAGATTTTGCATATCTTTGTGGTTCTACATAGCCAAATCGGTGTTGGAGATATCGTGGGCAATATATGAATTAAAGGAAAGCAGCGCCAATGTTGATAAATCACAGAGTATAAGATAGAGACTAATCTGCCTGGTGTGGACTAAAGACAAACAGGAGACCTGGTGTGGACTAAAGACAAACAGGAGACAATTGAGGTTGCCTACAATATTCTGACTCAGCCACTAATCAATAAGGAAGCTGTAACCAGTTTGGAGAAGTCTGCACCAGATTATTCCTGTCGGCCCATTGAAAGCTATCAAAGATAATAATAGAACAGCTCATTCACATCTTGGGATTGCAAGCAGATAAAGAAGGCAGCTATCATCAGGTCAGGAATTTATTATTGTAACCTTTCATTACTTATTGGGTCGAACCTATTCCTGTGTACCTGAAGAAATCTCTCCCTCTTTGCTATTTAGTCTGGGGACTGAAATCACAGGTCTGATTATTGCTACTGTGTCTGAACGGATTATTTAATGTGAGTGAAGCTATCTTTATATCTTTGTCCCAATGTATGTTATGCATATGAGTCTGTGTACCCGCTGATGACTTCTGTTTTCAAATTGTATCTGGAAATAAGTAAATATTATCTTTGATCAGACGTTGCAAAATACATTCATGATTTGCAATATGATATCAATTTCTATTTCTCTGTTTGGGGTACAAAGTAATGAGGTAGTTTGATAAAGTGGAACACTTAACAAACTGAAATAATCGAAAAAACTCAGTCTACCCTGGAAGCGGTTCTTACATTCCCCATGGTAGGAAAATGAAAAAGTCAATATTTTTACAAAATCAAAAAGTGTTTTCGATCTACATGCCACAAGCCTGAGCCCTAATGGTCTATGGGCCCCACCAAAACCCTAATCACTGACAAAAACTTATAAATAAGCATCTAAGCCTCATTCTAAATCAATCCCAAGTTTCAAAAAGAGTAAGAACTTGATGTTACAATAAGCAAAGTGATAAAATTGTGAAAATGGCATGTGCCATGAAGGTTTGTGTGGTTGTGATAATGGCTTTACCCCCAAACCTCCACAAGGGGCACTGCCCCTCAACCCCATTGGGGGGTTTTGCCCCCAAACCTCCACCCACCATCATCCCCCAGCCATCTCCCCACCATCCCCAAATTTAGAGGTCCCCCGTCCCCCTATCCTAAGACTCTACGGAACCTAAGATATTTGTCAATCTTGCATTCTAATATGAAATTTTATCAATGGATCATCTTTCGTTTCACTCTAGGGCCTCCAATCTTCGAAAGCTTGACTAGTCCTGGTTTGCCATTCTTATCCATGAATAATCTGCCAACACTGTTAGTAGACAAACTAAGCCGTCACTTTGTGTTTTATGTCAAAATTCTAGTCAGTATCCTTGACATGTTATTCAGGTTGTCCTCATTAATCTGTCAAGTTATAAAGTGATGCAGCATAAGATGGTTTGAATTGTTCTTGTGGGTCCAATGTCATAGTGTCCTGAAATTGCCTAGACGTCATAAGTGCAAGTCTGATGTACCAGTACGAATGTGTTTGGAGTTTAGACCCAACACAATCAAGTAGGGCAAACCTTCTTGTTGGATACACAGAGATGACTGTTAGGCTTTAAACATTCACTGAGCATAGGTGGTTCCTCTTTTAATTAGGTGTAACCCTCCTGTTGACAGCATCACCTGAGCTCCACAAATCAGTAAGTATCCCTAGCTGGAGAATTTCCCCTTACCCAAGCTTTGAACTCAGGCATCGTAATAACAAGCATGGGCTAGTGATTGCCTGAGCCTGTGAGCCTTATCAACTCAAAATGGACTTTATGAGAATATATTAAGGTTACGCAAAGGGTTCTAGGGCTAGAACACTAACCCTGCTCTATATCAACCACCTCGAACCTTCCATAAGAATGCAAACACTCGAGCAGACAGAAAACTGTTTAAGCTACAATCTGAAAGGATTGGAATATTTCAAATTAGAGAATACTTTATATTCATTGGCGGTCAAGACTAGAGCAATAAGAAACATAGCTTCCAACTAACAAGAATGCTCTGCACCTTTAACATTGACGTTTGAGTAAGGGCTAGATAAAAATTTCATTTTTCATCTTCAAAATAAATTCGAGCATATGCAAAGGAGGAAATTACGTCAGAGTTTTCACAGAGAAAGCGAAAGTTCAAATCCCCATAAGACATGTTAAATATTGAAATTCGATAATATTCTGTATCCAATTCTGGGTGCAGCTTACCGCACTGGACGACCTCCATAGCCATCTAGGCCAAAGGTTACTCCAGAAGCCGGATTCCATAGAAACAATAACACATCACATTTATCCTAACTAGAAATGAGCCCCCGTCTTAGTTAGTACTCTCCAGGATTCCCGGCAAAAATTAGAGAGCCCAACTCGTCCATACATTCATTCTAAACGTCAACACCATGTTTTATATTTCCTAAATACAGGATAGACGCAATCGATTGTGTATATCACAGCATTTCAGCAAAAGTACTCCCAATTAGCCTTTTGCTCGTATTTATTGCAGAGTTATAGAAGGGTTGAAGTAGTATGAGGATTCATGTTTTGAGTCTCTAAAGCCAACCCAACTTCGTTGAGGTTTCATGGCATCAGAGAAATTGTTTTACAAACAACCAACACATCTTTTAACTGCAATTTTTTTGTTGCTCTCATGATTGAATCGACAACAGAGAAAATAAATCTACCTGCCCTGGCAAGGCGTGCCAAGAAAAGCAATGGAGGAGACGGCAGGCCCGTCAACAAGAGCACCAACATACCCAACACCTGCCATTATCGGTCCCTTTCTGATGTTTGGTGCGTACCTTAGATTACCTTCATTGTTCGAACTTTGAACCAGACGCGAGCGGTGGCTACTTAGCCAATCGAATCCTGCCACCTTGGAAACAACAAAGATAATGTTCTTCAAAAGAATAATTTGATTTCTCTTTTGGGTTCATTTCTTTATAACACTTTCACCTTCACCTTCACCTTCACGCTTGAGTATTACCCTGTAATGTGTTTTGGTTTGTATTGTTTGTGTGTTTTGGTTTGTATTGTTTGTGAGTATCTTTATTCAAGAATAGTATAGTCAGACTCGAGTCCATAATGATTTCTTTTATTTTTTTAATCATCGTCTTTCTGAATAGATCTTGAAATGAAGTCTTTGCTAGATTATTTGTGTATTTGATTTAAATATCATTGTAAGCTTTACATTCCAAAATAATTGGTTTGTAGAGTTTGATATAAGTAAGATGTCAATAGAACATTTTTTTTGGATTTGTTTGTGTAAGTGAAATTTAAGTTAAATAATTTCAAGGGAAATTGGTTTGTGGGTTTGTTTATATAAAAGTTAAAATTAGAAATTTTTCTATGAATTTTAAAATTATAGTTATTTTTGAAATGTTAAAAAATCAGTTTAGCAACTGAAGAGATGTTTTGAAAGGAAGATTAAACCAAAAATAAATAAAAAATTAAGAGAGCTCTAGTTTGGTGTACTTATGGTTTGTTTGTACAAAGGTATTCAGTTTGACCTCTTTTGTCTCTTTATTTTGTCATACTAGGACTTTTTCAAAGTTTTGCACATTTATGTCACTTGATATTATCCTTTAAACATCCTAGGGCTTTATAGATGACTAATGTTGTGTCCTCTACAAGTGTTGTTGCTTGTATGTAATTTCCCCTTCTCGAGCATGATCTTCTCAGATGACTGTTGGCCTATTCTAGAGACCCGTAGGCTACTCGGATGGTTTGATTAGAGTTTCTTATGTGGAGGTTGCGCTTGCTCTTGAATTGGTGATTGAACAGCGGATTCCTTTTGGGTTTTATGTGGGCTTCGCAGTGATATGTTTCTCTTGGCATTCTGAGCACTTTCTGGAATTTACTATTTTTAGTAAATTCTATTTCTGGCAGTGGTCCTTTTGGTTTCGTCACAGTTGACTTTCCTCTTAAATTGACTCAATTGGTTTATTCAGATTTTGGTCTCGGGATGCAATTTCGGAGAGATAAGTTCATTTCACTTAAATAACATTATATTTTAATGTTGTATTACCCCTTGGCCTAGTCTCTTAACTTAATGTTGTTTTAAAAAGGTGGTCTTTAAGGGGTGGTGCCATCATTGAGCTAATTTTATAATTATTAAGGTTGAATTAAAGCCTTAAGATTGGATGCCAATATTAAAGTGATGAATTTTATTAAAAAAGTCAAAATTGAAGCTTTGAAGAAAGGGACGCCATCTATTGGAGGATTAGGGTTTGACTCAAAAAGGAAGATTAGGGTTTCGAGAAGGTCAACAGGAAATTATATAAGGAAGCCTTTGGTTCTCATTTCAGCATCTTTTGTCTAGAGGAATGTTATGATGTCGGATTGGCTTTGGGATTGCTTCGAGGAATGTACGCCTCCTAGCTTGGCATTGCTTCTCGCTTGAAAGATAGCGATTAGTGGTGAGATAGTGTAGTTTGAATGCTTTATTGTGAGATTTCTACATTTTTAGTCTTTGTGAGGTTTTGTAAATCAGTTTATGCATATTAGTGAGTTTTCTAGAGTTGCATATTCATTGTAGCAAACTGTCGTTTTTATTCATAAATCAAAAAATACAAAAAGAGTGCTTCTAGGTATTGTCTTATTCTCTCTGTTTGTAAGGGGCGACCCATTTCCCAAAGTTATAGATTTTTATTTGAAGGCTATGATTTTTAAAGACAAATTGCCCTTTTGTTGGGTCGTACCATTTGTGATTGCCTTGGGAATTGTGCATAAAATTAAATAGAAGCTTTCAGGTATGTTTTGTGTTTCCATATTGGGCGCCTTCATCATTAAGGTCATTTGTTTTTCATCTCACGTCAATTGGATGAGTTATGAGAGAGATGTGTCCATTTTAGTGTGATCTCATGTTGCTGGTTTTACATTTAAAGGTGCAAATTTGATTAGACCAGAAACTTAAATCTGGTTTTTGAGAGAAGAAATCAGTCTTGGTATTTCCATTAAGCAAGGAGAATTCTCTATCTAAATGCTCGTTGAATTGTTCTAACTCTATGCTCTTGGCAGACGAATTCTCTATCATATTGTAAGCTGACAGTAGTACTGGCAGCAATTCTAATTCTTGCTTAATTATCTGATTTGTAATGCGCATCTTTACATTTTGTAATTGCTTTGTAATATCTTACATCTCCGCCCTATGGTAGCTCCTTTCCCACTCCGAGTTAGAAAGCACATTCTGGGTGTCGAGTACTTTCAACATTCTAGCTTATTTCCCTTAATCGCATTGTAATTCTTAGCATCTCCGTCATATGGTAGCTTCCATTCCATCTAGGTTTGGAAAGCACATTCTTGACGTCGAGTCATTTCAGTTTAATTAGATGATAGGTATCCTCTGACCACATGCCTGTCGTTCGCCGACGCATTCTTGGTTAGAGTTTTTGTATAAGCAATTCAATTCAGATCCTCTAACCAATGCTCACGCCTTGCCCACATCAGGATCCTGGTGTACATTCTGGTTAGAGTTGTTTCAGCATTGTTTTGGTTTAGAGCTAACCTTAACGAGTGCGTATTGTTTGTAACTTGCAATTGAAAAAGTTGAAAAAATTTGGCTCGGAATATTTCATTGTAGCGGTGAGGATGGCTCCCAAGTGTGCTAAAAAATTCATCCTGAAGTTTTATGACAAGGTAATCCCTCAAAGCATAATGTTATTTTACTATTTGATGTTGTTGAATATGTTTTTCATTGGTGTGAAAGTTACAAACCTTAAAGCTCACTATGTCAAGTGTGTCCCCTCCAATCAATCCTTGCTTTCTTGGGTTAAGCAACCTTGGGAGCCTTGTGGCATTAATCTTATTGGGGTTAGAAGCTTATTAAGGGATTGTTCTTATTTTTGTTTAATGGCCCTCAATAGATCAATATGCTTCTCATCCAATCAAGTTATTGTTTGATGAGAAGTATCTTGTTGGTGTTATCTCACTAAACCTGACATTTCAAAGTCTATAAAAAAACCTCCCTAAAAGTTCTTATCTAGGTGTAACCTCTAGAACTCCCATTCCTCATGTGGACCTTCCTCAAATAGATTATTCAACCTCTTGAATAGTTAATATGGCATGAGCCTGAAAATCCACAAGCATGTATGCATGGAGGTCGACCTCACTTTCAACCTTAAGGAATATTTAGACATTAAAGTAAGTGGTTTGTGATTTACACAAAAGGTCACTTATACCAACTTTCTTAACACCTATTTTCAATGCCAACCCCCTAATCATAAGAGTAGGGATCGTCCACTCATACCAAAAGTGTCTCCCAAGTTGAAGGTTGATACTTTCTCACCTTCTTCTAAGGAAGTTGGCTAGACTACAACAATTGGTAAAAAAACATGTTGCCTTTAATCCACCTAAACCCATTGACCTCTAGTTAATTCTCAACTATATGTGAAGAATAATGGCTCAACTTTATCTTAGCTAATAGCTCCTATTCATAATTACTTGTGATTCTTAATCACCATCTTTATGGGGGCATTTTTATGAGCACTCAACCCTCCACATGCTCTAGAATCCCATCTAGTGATTAGGGCTCATTAGTGGGATAAATTAGTAGTAAGCAGTACTTTATTCACTCAACAATTATTTATTACTAGACCAATGATCTTTATTAAGAAATGAGTTTTCATAATTAACATACAATGATGGCCATAAAAAGCTATATACATGGAGGATCCCCATATGAATTTCATGTCTTGGGATTAAAGAAGCTTCTTACAAGTTTTCTATTCATGTTGTTTATTAATAGCTTGGCCCTTTTGGCATCATTTGTCTACAAGAAGTTAAAGTTTTTGGTTTCGTGATACAAGATTCAAATTGGGGATAATTTGGATACATGAAACTCAACTTACCACCTTACATGAGGATGAATGTTACAACAATGGTATATTAATTTCTCCTTCATTAATTTTGATCACCATTGCATATGGAGAAGAGCCTAGTCATCATATCATGTTAGTTATGTTAGATATTGATAATTGTTTAACATGTATCACCAATATTTATACTCCTAATAATGGCCTAGGGAGAATAATGCTATTGTTGGGAATAGGATGCCATTTAATTGCAATCCTAAACATATTTCATGTATCTCCTAAGTCCTTGGAAAGTGTTCCCCAACACTAGGATTAGAAAGAGATTAAATTCTAATGAAATGAACATGTAAATTGACATTTGTAATTATTCCTAAATGATAGGAACATTTGGGGAAGCCCAAGAAGAGCTCCTGCAAAATAGTAGCACATGGGGTGCCCACATGGAAGGTGGAACCCACCTTGCTTGAGTTCACTGTTTGGAGGATTGATAACACTTCAGTAATGCATGTTTTTGTTCCTACAAGTTAGGGATTGATATTTACATGAGTGGAGTTCAGTTCAGTTCAATTCAATATCAGTTCATTTCAGTTCAGTTATGGTTCAGTTATCTTCAATTGCATGTAGTTAGTTTGATTTGAATGATAGTTGACTTCAGTTGACTTGAGTTGCATGACTAATGAATTTAGTTGCATGACAGATAATGGGTGGATACATTTAGTTAAGTGGGGATGATCAGTCATGCATAATGTTTGCATGAATTGGTTGAGAGATATGTTTCAGTTAACTAAGATTGACTTGGACCCACCTTGGGTGCCCAAATTGGCATCTTTGAGTTAACACCTTTTGCATGAGAAGATATTTACAAGGCTCAGTTAAGTGGGCCCATTCTTGGGCGCCAACTTTGAGGTGATGCTTGCAAGATATTTTCTTGACCAACGATTAGTTAAGTGTTCAGTTTGGGGCACCTAAATTGAGGAGACTTTGGTTTTGACTTCATGTTATAGTGTGGAAATCTACTTGCACAATCTGGGCGTAGATTTTTGAGAGGACCTTTATGCTCTTGTATTTGATAACTCTTATGAGTTTACATTCTCATTAATTGTCTATTTATTGCAGCAATTTTATCAAAGTTTATTGCAGGTTAGCAGGTTGAGCTTGTGCATGTGTGAGGGTTTGAAGCATGGCATGGGATGTGGGGATTCATGCTTGGTCACATGGAATGCATAGATAGCTTGTGCTGCAGAAATTGAATGAGAGTTTTGTGTTATTGTAATCTTGTTTTAAGGTTAAATAATACAAGCACTATTGATTCTGGTGAAGTTTTTTCCTGAAAGGGTTTCTCCATGTATATGTTGTGTCACTTCTATCTTCTTGTCCCATTCTTCTACAATCTTTGGTCTCTCTCTACAATTGGTAAAATTGATCTAAACAGATTAATCATACACAAATAATTGTGACAAATAACACTTAATTAAATCTACAGTCACATAGGTTTACAAGTTTTAAGCTACAATATTACCTTCATTTTCAACATTTGGTGTCAGAGCTAATGGTTGGGTAGAGTTTGGGACACCTTTCTCTTAAAAGTTTGAAGGTTTCTTGGTTGTAGTGGGAGCTTGTATTATTATGTTATTACAGATTTGTAAAAGAAGTGTGTTTTATCTTCTTGGTTTAGAGATTATGGTTTTCTTGACCTTTTGGGAGTTGTATTGTTAACATCAATTTCCTTGATTGTGTTGAGGCCATGGATGATCTTGCTTTAGGAGATGGTTATCATGATGTCATGGATAGCTTGGTTACATGTTTCAGTGGGAGTTTTTTGACAATGATGGTTTGATGTTTATCGTGTTGCCATGTATAGCTTGGTATCACAGTTCAGTGGGAGCTTCGGTAGGATATGGTTATCTTCATGTGATTTGAAGAGGTTTTAACATCTTGTTTCATGGAGGACTCTTAGAGTCTTTGGTAAAGGTGTTATTGTTCTTCCTTTGGAGAGGATGTAGTTCTTTTTGGTTTTGAGTATTAATCATTTGCTTGGAGCTTCATGAATATGCAGGTTGCATTTGAAGTTGGCATGGATTGATTCGTGGGTGCCCATGGATACTAGAGAGACTTGGGTTAGGCTGGATATTTCTTATGTTAAGAGATATGTGTTGGAATGGTTACTTGTTATAAAAAAAATTCAACAGTAAAGACTAAGGAGCCTACACCTGGAAATGTATGTGAGTCCATCATTGACCTGATGAGAAGGTTGTCTTTATTGAAAGCCTATATTGCTTGGTGTTGTATGTACAGGACAATCTTGTATCCCACTCTTGGTCTACTCGGTAGGTAAATGATCTAAGAGGTGTTTCCCACCTGATTATTAGATGCATTATTTATATGTATCTTGTCTTCTCTTATGCATTAGTCTTGAAAATTAAGTTTTGAGGGATTGTTGAGAAGTAGATGCATGGTTTTATATATTTCCATTATTCTACTTACAATCTTGAACTTGATCAGTTTTGAGGATTTGGGTAGGAGAGGTACAGGAGATAGTTAGTGGCTTTGGGCATATTCCCTTTTGTTGTGAGTATGTTTGGCTAAGTTTGATCTACTTTCTATGAGAGGTTTACATCTAAGTTTTGCCATGTTACTGTAAGACATAGGGACCACTGCACGCAAGACCCCAGGTCATAGAGGGTCGAGACGCGAGAGGCTTCCCTAACTTACCTCAACTAAGTGTATGTTTTAAGCAATGAGGATGAGAATGATGAGGATTTTAGAGTCCTACGATCACTCTGCAATCTGAGTTTCAAAGTGGGGCTAGCCGAGTCGGTCTTTAGGTCCAACTCTGTGCCTCAGGAAGCTCTCTGCTCGAGGATGTCAGCGCGGACCTCGAATGACAACACAGTGCACTGGCATCTTAGAAACGCATTGTAGTCCATACCACCAGACAATAGCCGAGACGAGGTCAAACTCACTAGAATGACTAACAGCCTAGCTTAACGACTTCTAAGAGGACAAAATAACACTATGAGATATGAAAAGTACAAGCGAAGGTGATAAAGTAGATATACCAAATCCAAGGTGATGAAGACAATCTTGTAGAAGACCCTATTTGCCAGCTAGCTCCTCGAAGTGCGTTCACCTACACACAACAAGAGAGAGAATGTTGGAGGTGGTTGTATAGGGGTTTGCCTCAGTTAGACCCTCGTTTAGGTGTTCCCACCTCCATAGACAACCAATGGAAAAGAGATAAAGAAGTGATAAAAACACAAGCACTACAAACAGTACTATGCTGCTCAACCAAATGATAGAGGAGAGGAGAGGGAAGCTTATCACCTCCACCAAGAGCACTCAAGGATGCTTGAGGAAGAAATGAGAGGAACTCAAGCCTCTGTTGCAATGGCGTGGTCCCAAACTTGCTCTATTGACGTAATGGAGTGTGATATTGTTGTTATGGAATGCTAGAATGTGAGTGCAAAGTGAGCTTGAAGTGATGTAGAGTTCTTCCAATCTTCATCCAACCTCCTAATGCAAGTTCAAAGACTTGATTATGAAGGAATGAGGAAAGAAACAACCATATTCGAGTCGGGTGGCCGAAGGAGGTGTTACAACTTCACTGCCAATGGGAAGAGTAACACCTTTGCTAGCTCAACCGCAGGAATCTGCCAAGGATGTAAGCGCACAGCGCGGACGTATGCGCGCCACGCAGGTGTCCCCGACAGAAACGCCTCCACCGACACACAAAACGGGCGCCCAGTGGACTACCATTAGCAGGATTAAGTGAATTTAAGCCTCTGACTTAGGTTTTCTAAAGTGTAATAAGGCAAAAAGGGGAATTGCACCTAGGGTGCAAATTCACTCTTATACATTTTTCCCCCACTTTAGTGAGCACAATTACTGATGAGTGCTTGGTAAAGTAGATCAAGAAGAGAGTAGGGTTAAAAAAAGTATACCTGAACCTTAAAGGATGTAGACCGCGATTTGGTGAACCCGAAGATGCAGGGAGAACAAAATGACTCCATAGCTGCTCGGAACTATGAAGTCGGAACAACAAAGCGCCTTATAGGCCCGCAAACCTGCAAGGAGGCAACCCCCAAGATCTCTCGCATGGAGGAAGCCCCAATGAAATGGACTCCACAAAGTCAGAAAGCGGCAACATGTCTACTCGCAAATAAAGCATGTCTAAAGCGTCGATGAGTCTACCCGCAGATAGAACACATCTAAAAGCGGCAACATGTCTACCCGCAGATAGAACATGTCTAAAGCGGCAATGCGTCTACCCGTAGATAGAACACATCTAAAAGCGGTGACATGTCTACCTACAGATAGAACATGTCTAAAGCATCGATGCGTCTACCCGCAAATAGAACACATCTAAAAGCAACAACATGTCTACCCACAGATAGAACATGTCTAAAGCGGCCGGTCAGGCAAACCAAGAAACTTTCAAAGGGTCCCTTGGGAACCCTTCAAAAGGAGAGGAGTCCACTCAAGGGATGCACAGTTTGAAATAGAAAGGTCTAGTTAGGCTGCCCCCAAGCTAGATGTGAAAGGATGAATAGAATGAGTCTAGTCAGGCTGCCCCCAAACTAGATGTACAAGAGTCCATTTGTTACAAAGGCTTTTGAAGAAATGGTCCTTAAGGAACCCACCGTGAAAGAGAGGGGATCCACTCAAGGGACACGCAATTCAAGAGTCGCCACCTTAAAGCGATTCGTCATCAAGGGATCCTTTCGAAAGATGTTCACTTCATCAAGGAATTTGAAAAGAAGGTCATGCCCCCATGCGAGGGGAAGTCAAGGAAGTTCCCACTTCGGAGGAAGGTCTCCAAGTCCTTTCTTTATGAACCCGTGATCAAGGAAACACATTTTGTTAGGATTCTATGTTGAGAATGCACTTCCAAGGAAAGGGTGTTGCAAGGACTTTCGAGAAAAGATTTGTTGGTAGCGAATTCATTTTCTAGAAGTTGAAGTGTTAAAGAACATTGTCACACATAGGAGGGACAACTCAAGCAAAGAAGAGAGAAAGATGAAGAAAAAGCGAAAAGCACAAACAAAGGGCATAGGGGGATCTGGTTTAGCGGGGTCCAATATGTCTAAGCTCATATAATAGTAGGTAACTGCAATGCAAGGCGAAAGATCATCAATCCCCAACTAGATCAAGAAGAATGGACGGAAAATAAAGTAAAAATAAAAAATTGGGTCAACATGGAAGGGAGGCCTAAACATCCCCGAAGCTTTGCATCGTCCCAACTTAACAAAAAATCAAGCACAAACATGGAAAAATGATGGTACAAATAGAAGAAGGTTTACGACACAAAAAACACGCCTGTATCCAAGCACCAACAAGGATAACGAGGGTCATCTAGGCACACATAGCATGGGTACAGGGGAACACATCACAAGACACACACACAAGATTAAGAAAAAGAAAAGGGGCCTCCTCCTAACACTACTCGGCCAAGAGTTCGTCCACTTCCCAATCACAATCCTTTTAAGCGGAAGGAGGACGAGGCTGCAGAGGGCCCTAAAGTGGGGGCGGTCGTTTCTTCTTCCTTTTGTTGTGAAGTGGCCTACTCAACCAAGAAATCCTTTCGCCAGCACTTGCGCTCTTATGCAAGGCGAATCCTACAGCTCTTAGAGATAGAAGCTGCAGCTTGCAAAGGGATTGGAATTTACTGCTCGACCATAGTGACGTCCACTACGGTTGTTTCGGGTGGAGGAACGAGTTCCTGTGCAAGAGCAAGGGGAGCAATTTGAGGAGTGATGGGAGGAGTCAACTCGAGAGCCTTGACAGTGGGTCTCTTTCCACTCACTGCCTTAGGAGCAGGAGCAGTAGGAGGCTGCGACAGTCGAGACAAGGACTCTCTTCGAGGGATCTTCTTCCTTTCATACCGAACAAGTCTAGGCTCCGTCAGCAGAACAGGAAGCTCAAAAGTGGGATGCTTGGGATTTCATAAAGCGAGTACCGAAGTGTTCTCTTGCAAACGAGGAGCAGAACTTGAGGGTACCATAGCTGAGCGAGAAGAAGCATCAGGTTGGGCAGCAAAAGAGGAAGGAGGATCACAAGACCGCTTCTCTTCTTTCCTCTTTCGGGCCTTGGTGCCCTCGTTGTTAGCCTTCAAACAAGCCCTATGTGAAATAGCATAGGGCGAGGGAGGATACCTCACCTTCGGCCTCAAACGTCCTTTCTTATAGTTTTGATATGTCTTATGTAAAAGGTTTGTCCTAGGCGGGAGGGGACCCATAGACGCAAGCCATGGGTGATCCAAGGAGTAGCTACCACGTGCAACCAACGGTCGATAGTCAGTGTCATGGATCACATGTACGAAATCTTCATGGATAAATTTTAGCCATTTATGCACAACAGAGGGTACCGCGTTCATCGCTACTAACCAAGGGATACCCAACTTTACATGGAAGAGTTCAGACCCAGGAATGATATCAAACAAGTGCTTCATGGTCTTAGGTCCAACCAAGACTGACAAGGCAATGCTACCTAAAGGGGGTACGGAAAGGTCGTCGTGTGTGCGAATGAAACTTTCAGGAGCATCGTATCCATCCTTATGTAAAAAGTTTATAAGCATGATGTCCTCTGTTATTATGTTCACCTGTGACGTTGGATCAACAAGAACACCGACTACGATGTTTCCATTGATCCGCGCAAGAATATAGAGGGGAGATGGTTCCTCATTAAATCCCATCAGTAGGTCCTATGAAGTAAAGGTTATGCCAACACTCTTCTCCATAGGCTGCTCAGAGGGGATGGTTTGATGCAGGAATGAAGCCATTACGCACACTAGACAATGCTTTCACATAATCCTTAAGGTTAATGGATAAGACGATGACCCAATTAAGGTTTCATCGTGCAATACCTTTGGATCCTTCCAACTACACCACCTAGGGGTCGTAGGTTGGGTTGCAAGGTGACATCCTCACAACACTCACACCTACAACACTCATAGAGTACGAGGAAATGAACTGTAAGTATCGCAAAAATGAAACCAAAATGGTTCACGTCAAGTTCACCAAAAATGTAAGAGAGGGGGACCACCGCATGCAAGACCCCAGGTCACAGAGGATCGAGACGCGAGAGGTTGCCCTAACTTACCTCAGCTAAGTGTATGTTTTAGCAATGAGGATGAGAATGATGAGGATTTTAGAGTCCTACAATCACTTTGCAATCTGAGTTTCAAAGTGGGGCTAGGTGAGTTGGTCTTTAGGTCCAACTCTATGCCTCAGGGAGCTCTCTACCCGAGGACATCAGCGCAGACTTCGGATGACGGCGCAGCGCACTAGCGTCTCAGAAACGCATTATAGTTTGTACAGCCAGATAATTGTTGAAACGAGGTCGAACTCACTAGAATGACTAACAACCTAGCTTAACAACTTCTAAGAGGATAAAATAACACTATGAGATATGAAAAGTACAAGCGAAGGTGATAGAGTAGATATACCAAATCCAAGGTGATGAAGACAATCTCGTAGAAAACCATATTCGCCAGCTAGCTCCTCGAAGTGCGTTCACCTACACACAACAAGAGAGAGAATGTTGGGGGGTGGTTGTATAGGGGTCTGCCTCAGTCAAACCCCTATTTAGGTGTTCCCACCTCCATGGACAACCAATGGAAAAGAGATAAAGAAGTGATAAAAACACAAGCACTACAAACAGTACTATGCTACTCAACCAAATGATAGAGGAGAGGAGAGGGAAGCTTACCACCTCCACCATGAGCGCTCAAGGCTGCTTGAGGGAGAAATGAGAGGAACTCAAGCCTCTATTGCAATGGAGTGGTCCCAAACTTGCTCTACTGATGTGATGGAGTGTGATATTGTTGCTATGGAATGTTTGGAATGCTAGAATGTGAGTGCAAAGTGAGCTTTAAGTGATGTAGAGTTCTTCCAATCTTCATCCAACCTCCTAATGCAAGTTCAAAGACTTGATTATGAAGGAATGAGGAAAGAAACAACCATATTTGGGTTGGGTGGCCGAAGGAGACGTTACAACTTCGCTTCCAATGGGAAGAGTAACGCCTCTGCTAGCTGGACCACAGGAATCTTCCAGGGACGTAAGCGCGTCGTACGTATGTCTGTGCGCTGCGCGGGCGTCCCCGACAGAAATGCCTCCACCGACACACAAAACGGGTGCCAAGTGGATTTCCATCAGCGAGCTTAAGTGAATTTAAGCCTCCAACTTAGGTTTTCTAAAGTGTAATAAGGAAAAAAGGGGAATTGCACCTAAGGTGCAAATTCGCTCCCATACAGTTTCATTATAAGTTGAATTGTTAGATGTTGATATCCTTTCAGTTTGGGAGTGTTGAAGGCGATCTTACTTTATCATATTTGACATTACCTGTGCAGTGGGAGTTCCAGAAGGTATATGTTTATATATGAGAGGGACACCTCTCTTGGATTGGTTACACTTTTCTACAATGAGTTACTTCAGAGGTTTTTTTATCACATATCTATGTGTGTTATTACTTTGAAGTCTTATTTTGTAGGATGGTGGATATATAGGGACTTGTTTGCAGATTTGGGTTGTTATGTTGATAGCATGAAGTTCTACCTATGATAGTTTGGTTACAAAGACTTGGGAAAGGTATTGATTGCGAAATTTGGCACTTTGATCAATATTGCAGATAAGTTCTCTTGGTGCAAGAAGGCCATTGGCCTTGAGTCATGTACTTGATTTATAATAATGATTCCTTGTTTAGAATAATTGTAATGTATAATGTCAAGTGGGAGAATGTTGGGAATAGGATGTCATTTAATTGCAATACTAAACATATTTCATTTATCTCCTAAGTCCTTGGAAAGTGTTCCCCAACACTAGGATTAGAAAGAGATTAAATTTGAATGAAAGGAACATGTAAATTCACATTTGTAATTATTCCTAAATGATAGGAACATGTAAATTGACATTTGTAATTATTCCTAAATGATAGGAACATGTAGGGACGCCCAAGAAGAGCTCCTACAAATTAGGAGCACATGGGGTGCCCACATGGAAGGTGGAACCCACCTTGCTTAAGTTAACTATTTGGAGGATTGATAACACTTTAGCAATGCATGTTTTTGTTCCTACAAGTTAGGGATTGATGTTTACATGAGTGGAGTTTAGTTTAGTTCAATTCAGTTCAATTCAGTTCAGTTCAGTTCAATTCAATTCAGTTATGATTCAGTTATCTTCAGTTGCATGTAGTTAGTTTGAGTTGAATGCTAGTTGACTTCAATTGACTTCAACTGACTTGAGTTGCATGACTAATGACTTTAGTTGCATGATAGATAATAGGTGGATACATTTAGTTAACTAGGGATGATCAAGCATGCATAATGTTTGCATGAATTGGTGGAGAGATATGTTTCAGTTAACTAAGATTGACTTGGACCCACCTTGGGTGCCCAAGTTGGCATCTTTGAGTTAACACCTTTTGCATAAGATATTTACAAGGCTTAGTTAAGTGGGCCCATTCTTGGGCGCCAACTTTGAGGTGATTCTTGCAAGATATTTTCTTGACTAATGATCAATTAAGTGTTTAGTTTGGGGCGCCTAAATTGAGGAGACTTTGGTTTTGACTTCATGTTACAGTGTGGAACTCTACTTGCATAATCTAGGTGTAGATTTTTTAGAGGAGCTTTATGATCTTGTATTTTATAACTCTTATGAGTTTACATGCTCATTAATTGTCTATTTATTGCAGCAATTGCATCAAATTTTATTGCAGGTTAGTAGGTTGAGCTTATGCATGTGTGAGGGTTTGAAGCATAGCATAGGATGTGTGGATTCATGCTTGGTCACATGGAATGCATGGATAGCTTGTGCTGCAAAAAGTGAATGAGATTTTTTTGCAGGTTGTGAAGAAGGGTTGTTGAATTCAAGGAAGCATATCAATCAAGGATTGATACAATGTTATTGTAATCTTGTTATAAGGTTAAATAATACAATCACTATTGATTCTGGTGGAGTTTTTTCCGGAAAGGGTTTCTCCTCGTATATATTGTGTCACTTCTATCTTCTTGTCTCATTCTTCTACAATCTTTTGTCTCTTTCTACAATTGGTAAAATTCATCTAAACAGTTTAATCATACACAAATAATTGTGACAAAGAACACTTACTTAAATCGACAGTCATATAGGTTTACAAGTTTTAAGCTACAATATTACCTTCATTTTCAACAGTTATGGCATTTGCTATCTAATCATTTTCCTTTTGTTATTAGCTCATTATTGATGACTTTCATATGGTTAATTTTATAGAGGATAAAGAATTTATGATGCTTATGTGTTTTTGTGAGAGAGGATGTGAAGTGTGGTTCTATTTTTAAAAATATTGGGGAGTATCAAACCTTGATTTTTTACAACAAATTGTCACACCGAATTCATGGTTTACATGGTCTAACCTACAAGTTGGTGTTGAATGAAAGATCTAATACCTTTATCATATCATTATTTATGAGAAACATGTTTGTCACTTTGTTGACATAAATGACAATCTTTGGTTTCGTACATTGAGATTGTTCTTTCTAATCACAATCTCATTTATTTTAACATTGAGTGGGAAAATGTGCTTGTGGTGTATTGTTTGCACACACTCCCTTCAAATAACCCATGCTACCATAGATTGATTCTTCACGTCCCTTTAAATTATTTTCTTCAAACTATATATCCCTCCCAAGTCTACAAGGTTCTCATTCTTCAAGCCCCAAAACATTCATGTAATATGCATGACTATGCATTTGAGCATGAGTGTCATAGTTTTTATGGAGCTTTCCTTTTACCTCTTGATTCCTTGGTGCCACTCAAAACCCCCTACTCATGATTTTGGTTGTCTTTATCCTCCTCTCTAGAAATCTTCAATGGTTTTAGAGGTTTATTCATTTTGAAACCCTTGCATTCATGGATCGTGTCTCTCTTTCAATTAGCTTCACAATTTTCTTCACTTTTTGAGTGTCACAACAAGAAAAAATTCTCAGGATCTATTCAAAATTTGATCTAGTTGTGTAGGTAGCTTCTCTTGGAAATCATTAAGGTCACAGTGGGTCTCATCTTCCCCTTTGTGTTTTCTCCTCTTAGAGGCTTCTCCTAACTACAACCACATTGGCATTCTTTGGATTGTATCACTCACTAATCTATGATAGCATCTAATGGTAAAAAATTGTTTACATCATCTCCTTCATGTGTTATTAATTAATCCTAACTCCATGTTGGTCCCTATTATAGTGTACATCTTATTCTCTTAAGGATTTTTTTAAGCTCCTACTACATTAGCAAAAATATTTGGTACACAAGATGAATTAAGAGGTCATCAATTGGAGAATGAGCTAATAGGGTTAAGTCCTTCAAGTTTTGATACAATACAAGACTTCTTCACCAAACAAAATACAATAAGGTTGCAATTGAAATAGTGTGGAATTGAGAAAGATGATAAACAACTGATCTTAAATATTCTCTCTAAACTTGGCCCAGACTATTCAATCTTTGGTTTTACATTCTATGCCACTAAAGGTGCCTTAGAAGCTTCCTACACAATGCCTTCTCTTGATGTTTTTGCTAGTGAACTCACAAAAGAACAAGACAAGTTGGTTCAAATGGCACTATCAAATCTTCCAAGTCTCATGCTTTGGTTGCAAATAAGGGCACTGAAGATCATAAATATAGTGGCTAACAAAATAAGAAACAAAAGAACCAAGGAGAGAATGCTTCAGATGAATCTTTGTATGCTTCTTAAAATTCTTCAAATCAAGGAAAATCTAAGGAGAAGGTAAAGTGTGCTTATTGTAATAAACTTGGACAAGATTAACATAAATGAATGAAATAGATTGACCACCTCACACATATTCTTGAGAAGAGCATTAAAGGGGTCGTTGAATCTCCCTCTTCATAAAACCAAGAATCTACTAAGAAAAAGGAAAAAGGCCATGCAAAAAAATATAAAGAAAAATATCCTTATGCTTCTACAAGTCTTAGATCGAGGAGATGGCTTCTATATTCTGGAGCTTCTTATCATATGGCTTCTTCATAGTCCATGTTCTCTTTGTTTGATCCTTGTATTATGCCACCTATTTTGATGGGTAACAATACATTTATGAATGTAATTGGGAAAGGATTTGTTGATATCAAGTATGACACTTTTAGTGATGTATTATGTGTACCATGTTTGTCTATTAATCTTCTTTCCATCTATCATATTGTTCACGGTGGAATAGAGAAGGCTATGGAATTTACTCTTGATTCAATTATTATCAAAGATTTGGAGAGAAAAGAGATTATTGCTACTAGGGTGGTTGATCATGCATCTCAATTGTACATCTTTTCAAATTCTTGATGATGGATTTGATCCTTTGGATGATGATCACACTTCTAGTGTGGAATTTTATTTTGAGGAGACTTTTGGTTACTTGAACTTGGGTATTCTCACAAGTGATCTAGTTCTTGAACCTTACATTCCATCTCCTCCATTAACTGTTGCTACTTCTGAGTCTAGTGTTGCTTCTTCAAAAATTTCGAATGATTCTTTGTAGCAAGACATACATTATCTTTCAGGTTCAGCTTTGTGGGATGATCTCTTGATGAGTATTTCTAACTTGTTTATAGAGACATATATTGCAGATTTGGGAGACACTATTGATTGTATTCATCTTCTCTTTGATGAAGTTGATTCTTCTTTAGTTTTTGTGAGGGAACACTTTGACCCTCTTGTTCATTCTCTACATGATCATTCATTACAATTTGACATGAGTGTGGATATTTTAGCCCAACATTTGAAAGAGACATCTTGAGAGGAGATACTTGAGTCTTTGGATTGTGTTCTACTTCAGTCTCTAGGAGATTCTTAGTTTTCATTTTTAGCAGTGTGGCCTAGAATTCCTAGAATTTGATTGTGATAGCTTTCAACATTGACATGGGGACATTTCAGTTGAGTTCAAAGACTTCATTTATCTTGATTTTTCTTCCTACATATTCCTTTCAGGAGTGGGGAGATAGCTTGCATACACCTTTGGTTTTGTTTCTTCCTAAGGGGAGGAACGTTGTTCAAAGATCATGGACCATCTTCTATATCCAATTTTGGGCATCTATCATTAGATCTCTTTGGGCGGGCTTCTTTGTCCTTCCACTTTGTTTCTCTCTATTATGCGAGGGTGTAATTCCTTGTTATGGGAGGGGGCTTCTTCTTCTTTGGAGGGCTTTTATATGTACATGGGTACCTAACATGGCCTCATTTTCTAGGACCCACCATCATCTTTTCATCCTCTTAGGGGGGGTAGTGTAGGTTTTTATTTTCCTAGTTGGATAATTTATTTCCCCTTAGTTATAGGTTTGTCTACACTTTTATTAATCTTGCTTAGAGTAATTAATTGATTTTATTATTTAATAACTAGGTGATAAGGTGATGAGGTGTCCCCATCCTTAAAGAGTGGAGCATTTACCACTTTTGTGGTTATTGGTTGTCAATTCCTATTGGTTAGATTTTCCACCTCTATCCTCTCCTTAGTTATGTATAAACTCACTACATGGCTTGTATTTGTATACTTTTTCATACTTTGGCATACATGTACATTGATGCATGCAATCATTATTTTGATATTTTTCTTTGAGCTCCTAATGCAATCTTGTCATCTTGACATTTTCACATCTCTTGAAATTAAAATATGTAACTCTGTTATTTCATTTATAGTTTTATAACTTATCTATTGTCTAAAGATCTTGGTTATTCATCTATTTCATATTTCTAACACTATATAACCTAGGATTTCTCATTCATGTACACATATTATTTATATCCTATTCACATTCTTTGATAGCAATACAATTTATTCTTTTCATATTGATCTTCTTTAAGTTCTTTGTGCTTTCCATCATGCCTCTAAATCTTGCATGGCTATCTCTATAGTTAAATATTACATGTTATCAAAGTAAGTTGAGTAAATTTGGTTAGTCTTTTGAGAAATCTTGGAGTGCATATCTTACATTTTCTTGAATTTTTGAAAATTATTTTCTCTTGCATCCTTGGATGAATTAAAAAATTAGAAATGTGTGGTACAAATACCAAATTCTAAGGGGTTTATATTGTGGCTTTGTATTTTGGGTGTATTTGGTAAAATTTTGGAGCAAATCTAAGCTCTCCATTCCATATAGAGTACTTGAGGAAGTTAGATTTACCTTTTGTTGTATCCTAGTTGGACATTAGAGGCCAAATATACAAGGATTTGAAGTTGAAAGGTGACTACCAAATCTAGAAGGTAACCATACTTTTAGAGCATTTTGGGTCAAATTTTACCCTAACATCACATCCATAAAAGCACTTTATCATGCACCATAAAAAAAATTGCCCCTACAAGCCATATGATCATAATATTCTACATAAAAAAATGGACAAGTTATTCTTTTATGGGGTTAAAAAAAATTATGGTTCACATTTTATTTTTTAAATAAAAATAAATTTAAGGTATGAGTGTAACATCACATGTACCCCCTATGGACCTACTTAGGGAATCATACAAGTATAAGCTCCTTTATTATTTATGGCCTTTTTCTAACCATGACCCTCAAGGGT
The DNA here is from genome assembly GCA_007258455.2 of Sequoia sempervirens. Lineage (NCBI taxonomy): Eukaryota > Viridiplantae > Streptophyta > Pinopsida > Cupressales > Cupressaceae > Sequoia > Sequoia sempervirens. The sequence goes on along the minus strand of VDFB02210787.1, from coordinate 88,541 downwards.
TTGTAGACCCCTATTGCGTCATGACACCCTTAAGGGGCTCAACCCATTTTGATAGGGACATGGGGTGTGGCCTATGTGACCCCATAAACCCCATTTTCTAATTTTTAAAAAACCTTTAAACTACCTATAAATTTTCCAAATTGGGCAATCATTGTAGCAACTCCACCAATTTTAGTGATCTTCACCAAAGTTAGAAGAGTTCCAAACTTAACAAGTGATATTTAAACTTAACAAACATCTAGATTTGACAATATCTCCATCAAATTTAGTGGTGATAATCATTTTGATGTCAACATGAGCTTTTCAAATTTATGTCCCCTTCATCATTGCAATTTGTAATTTTTTAGTTCAAATTTGGAGGCTAATAACTTGGGCTCATGAACCCTTTTTCTAAGTATTTTTTTTTAAATGTGGGTTATTTTTCTACACTCTACACAATGGTGCAAACAATTTTAGATATTGATGCATATATTTTCTAAAATTTATAATTTCTCATAGGTTTCACTGAACCACTTTTATTTTAAGAATTTTTTAGGATTTTTTTGGGCTTATATGGACTCTTTTTTATTCATATAAAAGATGGTATTATCTACCTATTTTACTCTTACCTTCTCACCTTCATATAATAGTATACTATTCACACTAGCTTAAGCTCACTTAGAGAGAAATCTCACTTTTTATCTCACCTTATGTGAACTCTACAAGTGTCCCCACACTTGTCCCAAGAATCCTACATGTGTTTCACATTTGGGGGGAGGGGGGGTGGCGGGGGGGGGCATTTAGTTATAATTTTAGTCCTCCCTTCTCACCTTCTCATCCTTGCCTTTATAACAAAACTCTTTTGTAATCTCTTTTACATGTTTTCTATAATAATGTTTTCCTTTAAATTCTTGCTTGTGGAATTGATCTTGCAAGTGATCTTTGTTTCTCCAACATTCTTTAGGTACATTTTTTTTAAAGTTCATAATTTTTGTGTACTTTATATTGGTTATATCAATTTGTAATCATTGTGATAAAAAATTATATTCAATATGCTATCTTTATTTTGGCAATAGTAAATCACTAAGATCAATGACTACTTTACATTTTCAATAAGTGGAAATTATAACCACACTAAGTATAAAGTTCCAAATCATATTTGCTTGGGGGTTCTTTCATTGATTAATTTAGGAGGGTTGTGTTATTTTTTTGTGTTCATGTCCTCCTTAAGTTCTCATTTTGTGATCTTATATTTTTTTCCATGGGTTATCCAAATTTCTCTTATTTAACTCCACATAACTATTCAACATGGAAATCATAAGAATGAAGTACTTTAACAAGTGGCGGAAATATTCACTACATTGATGGATCTATTCCAAAACCAAAAAATGCTAAATAAAATATGGAATGGATCATTAAAAATACTATGCAACTTAGATATCTATGTATTTTTTTTTAATCTTGACCTTATTTTCATATTGATAAGTGTAGATCACCTAAAGAGGCTTGGGATAAACTTAAATAATTGTATAATCAAACTAATGAGGTTAGGGGATATCAAATCAAGATAGTGATCTCAATAATATTGATAAAAAAATGTTAACAATTTCCAAGACTATGTAACTAAAGTTAATGAGCTACAAGAACAACTCAAAGAATGTGGTATTGACAAAGATACAAAATTGGTCTTCAATATATTAGGCAAGATTCCTTCAAAATATACAACATTTGTTTCTAGTTTCTAAACTCATTGATTTACTATGGTAATTTTCTATACTATGCCATCATTTGATTCATTTACAAATATTTTAATGTTTGAAAAGTAAAATTTAATCTCAACAAGCATTCTCAAAGACATCCAAGTCACAAAATTTAGTGATTGATCATCCACACAATGATAAAGATTCCAATAAGAAACATAATAGTCAAAGTTCAAGCCACAAAAAGATATCACAATTATTTTCTACTTCACAAGGTGTCTCTCCATCTTTTTCCAAGAAAATGAATTCAAAAAAGGAGAGACTAACTTTTTTGTACTACAAGAAATTTTTTTCATCAAGAGATTTTTTTTATTCTAAAAAAATTGATAAGTTGAAAAATATTATTAAAAATAATCACATCAATTTCTTCCTCACATAATAAGTATCTACTTCCTTTTCTTCCAAATCAAGCAAAGGAAAAGGATAGGCACTTGTTGCAGTGGTAGAATCCTCACATTTGAGGATACTTGACATAGGTGCTCCACATCATATGGGTCTTGATTGAGAATAATTTTCTTCATTGGAGCCTTGTATAGTGCCACATATTCTCATAGGTGATGATGATACTCGGGTGGATGTTATTGGAAAAGGTTTGGTAGACATTGATGATGGATCATTTGATAATTTTCTTTGTATTACTATTAACTTGCGTTCCAACCTTCTTTTTATCTACTGAATCACTCATCTTGAGAATGGTAAGAAAGTTGAATTTTCTCCTAACTCAATGGTGAATAGAGATATCGAGGGTAATTCCTTAGTTTCAATGGAGAATGCCAAACATGAGTCTTGGCTTTATGCATTTTCCTATTTTTTCCTCGATATCCTACAAATCTACTCATTCAAACTTGGTAAGTAAGCTGAGGTATGAGTAGTTTTTCCATCTTAACTATGCTATCTTTAGTAGCTTAGTTTGAAATAAATGATCATAGGAATCCCTCAAATAAATTTTAGATGGTATGTGTTCAATTTGTTCTATGGGAAAATATCCATAATAAAATCTCAACAAAGAGAAATCTTGGATGGATTCACAAGTCCTTTCATTGGTTCACAATGATCTAGTAGGTCCCTTTCCAACCTTGTCTTCTAGAAAGGCCCACTATGTACTTATCTTCATTGATAACTATTCCAAATATACTTGGGTCAGCTTTCTTCACTAAAATAATAAATTATTTAATAGATTTAAATATTTCAAGGCTCATGATGAGAAGCAATCTATAAAGTATGCCAAGATTCTTCACATTAACAATGGTTGAAAATATGTGAAACATTATCTTGAGAATTTATATGATCTTGAAGGTATTGATATTCAATATTTACTTGCATACACACCACAATAAAATGGTGTTTCCAAAAGGAATAATAAATCCCTAAAGGAGATGGTTATTTACTTGATTCACATTTATTCTCTTTCAACATAATATTGTGTGAAGCCATTATTATGTTGGAAAATTTTAAAAATAAGTTCACCCACGTAAGGCCTTGAAAGGTATGACACCTTTTGAATCTTGATATGCAAAAAAATTGGTTTTGTGGCATTTTTTTTAGTTTTTGGATACCCTACTTTGGCATGCATTCCTTCAAAAAATATGTCTTTGGAACCTCAAAACTAGCCTTGCATCTTTGTTTATTTATTAGGAAACACCCATGGGACCATGTTCATCTTCCTAATGGAATACAAATGGTTTGATTTAAATAGATCTATTGCATCAAATTTATAGATGGAACTATTGAAAACTTTAGAGCATAGATTATGGCAAAACATTTATTGTAGGTTTTTGGTGTTGAGTACATTGATATCTTTTCCCCCATTGCAAATATAAACTCTATTTTCCTATCTCTTGCTATTGTTATAGGTCATGGTTGGGTTGTACAATGGATGGATGTGAAGGGTGCATTTCTTCATTGGGATCCTTAGGAGGAGATTTACATGGAGAAGCCATCAGGATTTGCTTAGGATTATTCATTGGTTTGTACCTTGAGGAAGTTTATCTATGGTCTCAAGCATGCCCCTTGGGCTTGGTATGCCATGTACACCATTTTTCTCTAAATTGGATTTTCCAAATGTCATTTAGCTCCCTAAATATCTAAATTTTACAATATGATCTCTCATTTGCTTCTTGTTCTTTGTGTTGATGGCTTTGTCATTGCAAAGAGTTTATCATATATCATTAGAAAAATAAAATATACCTTGCATGAGATATTTACTGTGACTATTTTGGGCCTTTTGCATTACTTTCTTGAGATAGAGATCACTCAATCCTCTTCTACCTGACCACTTTTCTCATCCTAAGTATACTCTTGATCTACTAGCTCACTTTCATATGATTGATTATAATCCTACACCACCTCCATTTTTATCTAGAATCAAGTTCAATGTGACTTATTCTACTCTTTTGGGTGAGTGCAAGATCTTGATGGACCAAATAATGGCAATAGGAAAAAACACATTTTTACTTAGCCAAAATCTCAAAACAGATATTTGACTTTTTGTATGGGTTGGGTAAAAGTTGATTTTGGTATAGATATTCGTTACCAACAGATATCCACTTTAAAAAATAGACATATGTAATTGCAAAATGGTTTCTTATTCATATTAAGGTTTCTCAAATCTATACTGTTATGATATTTACATCTCAATTTTATATTTGAAACTTTGTGCATGATCATTTCTTCATTGATTTTATATTGTTACATATTTTTATATTATTTTGATTATGAAATCTCTTTTACTTACCTTACCCATCCTTAGCAATCACATTATGGTTTCATTTTCACATTTGATACATCATTGATATTTCTACTTTTTCATTATGAATGTGTACCTTTATTATTTATTTTTCTTATATTTTGTTTATGACATGAGTTACTTATGGTCCTAATCTTCCTTTGAATTAGTGTTTTTATGAACCCTAGCATGACCCAAAGCAATGAGAATGAGATCTATTTGATTCTCATAATGAGATAAATAATGACTATAATCACTGTATACACTCAAATTTGGTCTGGAGGATTAATTAAATACAAGTTATTTAATTAATAATCTTTAATTTTCTACTTATAAATAAATTGAAAATTTTATTTATATAGTTCCTTTTCTCTAATTTTTCCTATCCTAAATCATTTTCTTCTTGTCCTAATTAAATGAACAAATTTAATTAGTTTGTTTTATTTAATTAACCTCCTCTCATTAAATTTGAATCTTAAATTCAAATTTAAGCACATTTCTACTAACTTCTTCCCATCTTCCACCTCATCATGTGTCTCAAAAAATTAAATATTTCTAATATTTAATTTGGCATTTATCCTCAACAAATTCTAACCAATTTGGGACACTTTTCCTTCATCTCCATTATATTCCTCTTCACACTTGGCAATTTGTTCTTATGAAGGGAACACATTCCCCTTTTCTCTCTAACCTCTCCATCTTCAACCGTTCATTCTCCAGATCAAATCCAGACCGTTGATTTCTGCCATCTAGGCTCATGCCTTGGAAAATCTATAAATGGGCCCTCATTTATAGCAAGGGAGAGAGAGCTAAGCATAATTACACTCTGCAGAATTTTCATTAGCATTGTCATTCTAGTGAGCATTTTAGCATCAAGTAGTTTAATCATGGCATTTTCATTAGCAACATCTTAATTACTGCATTTTCATCATATCATTTTCATACAGCAACATCATAACAACATCATTATCTTTGCATATCATCTATAGCTAGTTTATCAATCATGTAATGTAGGAAACATCTCTTGCATTTCCAACATCTCTCATTCTTTAGGTTGTCATCGAAAATTCATGTGCACAAACAATCTGAGAGCAAAATGACTTAAAGAATCCTTGGAGATAGAGGACAATGAGACACCATTGGGGAATTGTTTGTTTCAATTTGATTGTTATTTGAATTCCTTAATATAATGTTTCATTAGTGTGTTGTATAGGTTTTAGTTTCTTCTTCACGTCATTTCTATACACTCACATTAAATTTGCGCCTTTCGTGGGGCCTAGCCCCATTTTTAACATTTTCTAGAAAGTTTTCATGAACAGGTTCGTTCATGAATTTCAATGTAGCACACCCGCAACCTCTTTCATCGCATAGGTGGTGACTTTCGGTGCATCCAAGCTCTGTTATAGCGCATACACAACCCAAAACAATGCATCTACCTTCTCTTTCAACACATACACAAGATTTGATTTCCCTTTTCTGCTTTCCATAATAGAGCATTGAATGTGTTTAATATCGCATATACTTAATATTTTAGTGCATATGCTCTTTGTTTTAGCGCATACACCTTTATTTGTAAAAAAATCAAATTATGGGGGTTGATCTGTATCTTTCTGTTTTGCAGGCACTTTATACACTGTCAAAGACATATTTGAAACTACTGACGATGTTTGCAGGGGCTAGAGTTATTTTCCTTTGATTAAATTAGGCATCTAGTTTAATTACAAGGTTAATGAACACCATGTATGTTGTGTTTGTAAAGAGATAGGCCTATGCTCTCCCCTTTACTGGGTGACCAAAATTCTAGACTCACTCTTTCATTTTATTGCAATAGCACCTTTAGCAGGCCTACCTTAGTGGGAAAAAATAATCACCCTAAGGGAATGACCTAAGCGGGAATAGCTAAAGCCAAGCATTCCAACCCACTATAATCAAACATGAATTGTGATGAAAATCACATTCAACAGTAGTGTGCATTGATAGCCATCTCCAAAGCCTTTGTTTTAAAGGTTGGGAGGCCTCCTGAGGGAGTTTATCGTTTGTTGCACCGAACAAAAACCCTTGCTAAGAACTTTAAGTGTAGTAGACAAGTTGAGTCAGTTTCCGAACATTATAATATTCACAGTGCAAAGGGAGGGAAGAATCTTCCCCCAAGATAATCACCATATAACTACCAGGGATTCCTGGACAAAAGTGAAGGAATTGACTTTTGGTTAAGACCCGAAAAAGGAAAAAACACAGGTGCCCTCTAGGGGGTGATAGTGTTGTGTGAGCTGACGTAGTTCTAAGATGTGGGTTGGGATGTTATTAATGACCCTTGACATTAGAAGAGTCTGACTGATTTGTTTGCTAGTGTTCAATACCAGTGGAAATCAAAGGGATTGGACCAGATCCTAGAACATACACTTGATGTTTAGATCATAGGATGAAACAATTGTTTTACTACTTGCTTTTGTGTTTGAAATCATTATTGAGAAGATCATCCATTAAAAACACTCAATTCACTGATCCAAAGAAAAGAAAACCAGACAAACTTTCAAAATGGTGACATTTCCAGTTCAACGCATAAACTTCCTATTTCAACGCATTTACCTTATCTTTCAGCGCATAAGCTTTATGTTCTAGCGCATTTAACTGACATTCTAGTGCATATAGGTTATGTTCTGGCACATTTATCCCATCTTTCAGTGTATATACAACCTATTTTAGTGCATGCATCTGATACTCAAACAAAGAGCTAAATTGAACTTCTATCCAACAACTAGAATCATATTTAGGGACCCTTTCTAGAGCAGAGATCATTCCTCATTAGAAAATTGGTTTAAACTTGAAGAAACTGACTTTTGCAAGTGCAATCCCTTTAACTAAACTTGGATCAAACAACTTAAAGTGCCCAATCATCAATCTCATCTTTGATTGTTAGCTGAGTTTCACTATCAGGATCTATCATCCTTTATCACAAAAAAAACTTTGTATATCAGATTTAGCCTAGTCTCATCAATAGGATCTATCATCCTATTTGACTCAGGTATTTCATTGGAACTCCCAAAACAAAGATCAAAGTGTAGCTGCAAAACTCTATAACTTGCATGCTCATTTTAACAAGTGTTCAAAAACAAAAATTCAGAGAAAAAGAAATAGAAACCCAAACCATCATGGCAGAAGGAGAAGAAAATCCTTTTCACATATTTCACCAACCTGAAACAAATGAGATAACTGATGAGGACATTCAACAAGATCAACAAGACCCTAAATTTCACAAGTTCATGGAAAAAACTCTACAAAAGGATGGAGAGAAATACTTTTTAATGCTGGAAAATCAAGGTGTCAAATTACCTAATGATTTTGATGTCAACCAATTGAAAGGAGCTCCCAAGAAAATAGAAGTTGACTCACGAATCACAAATCCATTGAATGTTTTAACTCACCAAATGCAAAATCTTCAACAACAAATCCTAGACATGCAAATGGGAACAACAAAGAGATATGTGTTGCAAGACATATGTCCTTACCCATTTGACAGAAGTATGAACATGATATCTTTTCCACCAAATTGTGAACTTCCAAAATATGACAAATATAATGAAAAAATTGATCCTCAAGATCATGTAAGAGAATTTTGCACCATGAGTCTGAAATTTGCACATGAAGAAACCTATCTTATGAGATTATTTCCAAGAAGTTCGGGTGGTCAATGCATGGAATGGTTTTCAAAACTCCCACCAGGTATTAGATCATTTGAGGAGTTGGTAAATAAATTTATCACCCACTATTCATACAACATTCAACATGAAATAACCATGAAAGATATTTGTAATGTACAAAACAAAAAAACGGTGAGTCATTTCTTACATTCTTACAAAGATGGAGAAAATTATTTGCTAGATATGTTTGTCCTACACATTAGAAAGAGAAGATGGATATCTTCATTGATAATCTCAACAGTGAGATGTTATAGACTCTAATTGCAGTGTCCACCCAACTTTAAAAAGATGATTGAAAATGGATTTAAGATTGAGGAAGCCTTGGTTAAAAGAGGAGTATTGAAAATCTATAATGAAGGAACAAACTCTGTTAACTCTTCTAATCATCATAACAACAATGACAAATCCAAATTCTAGACAAGAAACAAGAATGATGGTAATGATGGTGTAGCTGATACACATAACGTAAAACCAGTCTTCAATTTATCAGGCAACATGCCCAAAAACAATCAAAACAATAGTGAACCTAAACTAGCTCCACCACCACATCGAAGAAAATTTACACCTTTGGGGTAGTCACTTGAATCAACATTAAAAGATATTCTTGCACACAAACTCATCACATTACCAGATGCAAGAGATTTTGAACCGAGTCAAACCATGGTGGAACGATGCATATTATTATGATTTTCATAGAAACAAAGGTCACAAAACAAATGATTGTATGCAATTAAAACATTTGGTGCAGGACTTGATAGATAGACGTGAAATATCGATAGGACATAAAACAAATGATGATCATGAAGCATTTAAAAACCCTTTACCCAACTATGAAAAAAGAGAATCCTCTTCGACAAACAAAGGGAAGAATGTGAATTATGTCTATGATAATAGCATCCTTCACATTGCTACAACTAATAATCAAATCAATGACATCAAAATCAAGGATAAACAAGACATTCTTGCAGCTGATAATCAAATCAATGACATCAAAATCAAGGATAAACAAGACATTCTTGTAGCTGATAATCAAATCAATGACATCAAAAGCAAGGATAAAAAAGACATTGTTGTAGTTGATAATCAAATCAATGTCATCAAAATCAGCGATAAACAAGACAACCTACCAATAAATGTGACCACAAGGGGGCAGTCCAAGTTTGTATTGAAAGGAAGTACATCTAACACACTTGCGACCTCCTCAAATCGATACAATTTAGTGGATGAATTGCAAAAGATTCCAAAGCAGATATCCATACTGGAACTTCTTAAAATTTCACCAGTCCATAAGGAAATTCTAGAAAAAGCTTTGGTGGACACCACATTACCAACTAATTTGGAAGTTTGTCAATTCCAAGCCATGGTGGGACATTTGACTACACCCCATTATTTATCATTCTTAGAAAAGGATGATGCATCCCTCACTCATCCACACAATGCTCCACTACATATTGAGATTTTAATCCACAAACGTTGGGTCAAACGTGTAATAATAGATGGAGGATCTGGTCTAAATATATGCATCTTAAAGCTTATCCATGTATTGGGATTTTTAGAAAATGCAATAGATTCCAAAAAAAAGATCACCATAAAAGCTTATGATGATGAAGAAAGATCCTCTCAAGCACTAATAGTATTGCCAATTCAAGTGGTACCAGTTCAAAAGGATATAGTTTTCCAAGTTTTAGACAAGGATTTGACATACAACATACTCCTGGGTCGACCTTGGATCCATGAAATGCAAGCAGTACCATCAACATACCATCAATGCTTAAAATTCCCTTACAATGGACAAGAGATCACAATTTCAATAGATTCTAATAGTCCCCAATATTGCAATACTCTCAAGACAGTCCAAGATGTTTTTGTCCCACACAATAGAGAAGGTTTCACTCCTATTTCCCCAAGTAATGAAAGCCAACTCAATTCTTTGTCAAAACAGTTTGAGAAGAAGGTTCAGTTGAAATATAGAAGCATCGGTGATTCTATTTCCTCAAGTAATGAAAGCCAACTCAATTCTTTGTCAAAACTATTTGAGAAAAAGATTCAGTTGAAAGATAAAGGCATGGGTGAGTATTCTTTTGAGCAGTCCTTATGTCTCTCATAGCTACTAACTTCTCCAAAATCATATGGAAAACCATCAACGTCTAGACAACAATCTTCACAACCTATCACGATCTTTGATGGTAAATTTGAAAAATAAGGTACTCTAGTTGATGAATCTGAGGACAAAGACATTCTAAAGTGGCTTTACAAAGATGAAGAAGACTCCCAAGTAGCAACTTCCAATATACCAAAGGAGAAATATGGTAAAGGGTTCACAATCTTAGAAAAGATGGGATATGAAGGAAAATGTCCTATTGGAAAATGAAAAGAAGGTATTGTGGAACCAATTCAGCCTATCACAATCAATGCAAAAGACAAGACAAGATTAGGATACAAAGAAGAGACAAAAGAAGAAGCCAATCAATAGATTTGTGAGCAAATCCTCCAATTGCAAGCTAGTTATGAAACATACTCAAATGAATATGAATGGGATTCACTATCTGAAGAATCTTGTGAAGACAAAGAAATTGATGTGATAAAGAAGTATGCACCCATACATATGGAGGGACAAAGTTCAAGGTCCAGATCACTTGAATTTGGATCACTACATATCGATGACTCTAGTGAGGACGATCAAACATCGACCAAGATAGATCATTCAGAGGAGAGTAACATTATAGACCTTAACATTGCTATCAAACACCTCAAAAAATTTCCCATCATGACCCTCACCACCTTTGATCTTGACCAATCCAATGATTCCTTACCTTTGATACATCCCAAACTCATTGACTAGGAACAAACCGAGCCTCTTGATATCCCTATCTTTTCAGATGATGATGCCATTGTCAATTTCCTTTGTTTTGAAAAATCCAAAAACAAGTTCCATCAATGAATTTCATAACGAAGCTTCAAATTTGGGGAGTGCCAAGTCTCTTAGCTACAAAATAAAGAATACAAAAAAATGATCTAATGGTGAAAACCATGCAATGGTAGTATTAGATCATGAAAAAGTAAAAATAAAGAGCATATCCAACGGTGAAAACCTCTCTAAGGCACTGAAGGATGAGAGATTTGACACTCTTCCCAAGAATTATCATCAAAGATCTTCAATATTGGTTGAGACTACACAATCCATAAACATTGGTACTGCAGAAACAACAAAGACCATACACCTAGCAACATCAATGATAGAGCAAGAAAAGCAAAATTTCACTAAATTCTTCGAAGAGAGACAAATCAATTTTGTTTGGCCCTCTGCTGGCATGCCAGGAATATATCCAAATCTAATAATGCAACATTTATCCATAGCACCTGTAATGAAACTGGTAAAGTAGAAATTGAGAAAAATGCATCCACACATTGCCCTACTAGTGAAAGCCAAATTAAAGAAATTATTAGATGCGGGGTTCATCCAACCAATCGACTATGTAGAATGGATTTCAAACATTGTATAAGTCTCCAAACTAGACAACAACATCAAAATATGCACATATTTTAGGAATCTTAACAAGGCTTGTCCAAAGGATGACTTTCCTTTGCCCAATATAGACATCATTGTGGATTTAACAGCATGACATGTTATGCTATCACTCATGGATGGTTTTCCAGGCTATAATAAAATCAAGATTGCACCAAAACATCAAGATAAAATAACTTTCACATGCCCTTGGGCTACATTTTGTTGGAATGTCATGCCTTTTGGATTAAAGAATGCAGGAGCCACCTATCAGCATACAATGACAACAATCTTTCATGACATGATGCACACTTTCATGGAGGACTATGTGGATGACCTGCTAGCAAAATCATTCACCAGGGAAGGACATCCAGAAATCTTGGATAAAATCTTTAATCGATTGGAAAAGTTCAAAATGCGTTTAAACCCAAAGAAGTGTGTATTCGGAGTAACATCAACAAAACTCTTAGGATACATAGTCTCAGCTAAAGGCATCAAAGTAGATCCAAAAAAAGTTAAAGCAATCATGGAAATTTCACCTCCTAAGAACATTAGCCAATTAAGATCTCTACAAGGAAGATTCCAATCCATCAGAAGATTCATCGTGCAACTAGTGGACAAAAGTCATCCTTTTACTCATTTGTTACACAAGAATGTTTCTTTCAGATGGCATGAAAGATGTGAACCTGCCTTAAATCAATTGAAACAAAATTTGATGAATCCACCTCTATTGGTACCACCAATAGAGGGAAAACCACTTCTACTCTACATAGCAACTACTAAGGTATCTTTGGGAGCTTTGCTAGCACAAGAGGACTCTACAGGAAAAGAAAGGGCCATCTACTACATCAACAGGACACTGAGTGGCTATGAACTTAACTATACATTCATTGAAAAAGCTTGTTTGGAAGTGGTGTTTTCTACTCAACAATTGCGACATTATATGTTAACACATATCATCAAATAATAGCCAAGATAGATTCATTAAAATTTCTACTCAGCAAAGCCCCTCAAACAGGAAGATTAGTAAAGTGGGTGGTGATATTGAGTGAATTTAACATTCAATATGTGGATAGAAGAGCAATCAAGGGCCAAGTAATAGAAGATCAGTTAGTTGAAGCACCATTGCAAGATGGCCATCCTATGCACATTGAATTCCCAGATGTAGATGTCCTCACAATGACAACACAATATTGGATATTATACTTTGATGGATCTTACACTCAACATGGATCGGGTGTTGGAATCCTATTTTTTACTCCTCAAGGACACAATATCCCAAAATCTTACAGGTTAATGTTCCCCTACACAAACAACATGGTTGAATATGAAACACTAACCATTGGTATCAAGGTAGCAAAGGAATGGAAAATCATAAAATTACAAGTTTATGGAGATTCTCAATTGGTCATCAATTAGGTTAATGATGACTATCAAACAAAATATGACAACTTGATGCCATACAAGAGAATGGAAAATGACTTCAAGAACTACTCTGTTGAGATCAAGTTTGAAAAAATTCCAAGGTTAGACAAAAAAGTTGCAGATGCCATGGCAACCATTGCTTCTCTTTTACAAATACCAGAAAAATGAAGTCGTTATGAATTCATGGTGGAACAATTGTTTATTCCTGCATATGAAAATACTGAATCCCAAGTCGTGTGCCATCTAGTTGATGTTGATTCTTCAATATATGGGAGGATTTATACCTATTTGAGAGACAATAACCTTCCACCCAATCTATCCTAGAACCAAAAATGCAACTTTATCCATCAAGCAGCTCAACACACCCTGATAGCTAATACACTTTATCGACGAGGTCTCGATGGTACTCTCCTCCGATGTCTTGAACGTGATGAATCTGAAATTGCCTTACGAGAAGTTCATGAAGGTATTTGTGGTACTCATTCAAGTGGTCTCACCCTAGCTAAGAAACTCCTACGCTTGGGATATTATTGGCCTGGAAAAATAATCTTTTTAATTTGTTAAGAAGTGTAAGAAGTGTCAAGTCCATGGAAATCTCATACATGCACCAGCGCAGGAGTTGCAACCATTCACATCGACCTGGCCTTTCTGTCAATGGGGACTTGATCTTGTGGGTAAGATTCATCCATCTTCCTCTAATGGGAATAAATTCATAATCACAACCACTGATTATTTCACAAAGTGGATTGAATCCATCCCATTAACCACAATCACTGGTAAACAAATTGCCTCCTTCATCCTTAACTACATTGTATGTCGGTATGGCATCCCTAGCTCTAGCTCCATTGTCACTGACAATGGTAGACCCTTCAAAAACTAAGATGTACAAGAAATTTATGAAAAGTTCAATATCCAACATTGATTCTCCACACCCTATTACCCTCAAGGGAATGGCCAAGCAAAAGCCTCAAATAATACCATTTTGAAAACCTTAAAGAAAATTGTCAATGATGTTGGATGTGACTGGCATGTTCAACTAAACCCTGCCTTGTGGGCATACTGTACTAGCATCCACACCCCTACAAGAGCCACACCATATGCCCTTTTGTATGGATCAGAAGCCATCTTACCCATTGAGGTTGAGTTACCTTCACTTCGGGTATCATTGAAAGGAATCATTTCAGAGGAAGACTATCGAGTATCCAGACTATAGGAGTTGGAATTGTTAGATGAATGTTGTCAACATGTTGTTGATCATCTGAAAGCTTATCAACAAAGAACGTCAAGGAGCTATAATCACAAGGTAATACCAAGAAAATTTCAGGTTGGCGACTTGGTACTAAAAGAGAATCCTCACAATCAATAGGATCAAGAAAAGAAGGGAAAATTTGAACCTAATTGGCTAGGTCCTTTTATCATTGTATCAGTATATGGATCTGGAGCATATCAGTTATCTACACCTAAAGGGGACCTATTTGAAGAACCTATCAACAACATTCATCTCAAGAAGTTTTAGACATAACTCATCCAATGCATGGTTCAAAAAGCTAAAAAATTCAAAAAAAAGTAAAAAAGCTGAAAAATCCAAAAAAAAAGCAAAAAAGCAAAAATACAAAAAAGAAAAAAAAAGAAAGAAAATCAAAAAAAAAGGTAAAAAGCAAAAAAATAAAAAAAAATCATAAAAAATCATAAAAAGTGCAATAAAAACAAGTAGTGAAAACTTGGCAACAGACGCTATTTGTGATAGATTAGCTTCTCCATCTATTGGAACATTGGTCGGTCATCCGCTTTTCGCCATCATTATGCATGTCCATCATAAAACCTCATGTACATATCCTGGCGTTGCAATCGTGTCTCACCCTAGGTTGGTGATCATTGTGCATATTCACAATAAATGGTTGGTTTCTCACTGGGGGAAAAATCCTAAACTCACTGGGGGAAATCTACTTTGAGCTTAAAACAACAGACATGCAATAGTAAGACAACATAGCAAACATAACAATCACACCAAAACTGAACATTGAACATCAATCACAAGTTTTAGAAAAACCAACCATCCAAATCAACAACAAGATTGTAAAAAAAAATCTCATTGGATGATGTTCTTCTTAATCATGGTTTAATCACTTTAGCATAAATGTTCAACTATTGTATCTTGATTTTTGTTATCATTTCTCTGGAGCAACTCAAGGATGTCATGGACTAGAGAAGCTACAATGGAGTATGATATTTTTCTTTGTCTATTCTCTGTGAGTTGATCATTACTACTATGTAAATTTTTCATGGGTCATGATCTACAAAGTATCATTGATGACATTTTGGATTTGCATAGGAAAAGGATTAACTCTTGTATATTTTATGCAAGCAATACTCAGGTCATCTTGGTTCAATTATGCCTAGATGCTTGTATTACCTTGCAATATCAAAAATCCATGGAAGTTGTACTCAGGTCATCATGGTTTAATTATACCATCTATGTTTGTACTAACTTTCAACATATCAAAAGCTCAATGATGATAACAAGCACAACAAATTGGCTGAAAAGATGACAACATTGCATACTTAGATTTGCATGGTTAAGATAGATTGCATCCATATTAGTTTTTGCATATGCATTTTAGTTTTTCCAAGGCTAGAAAATTTCAAAATGATTTTATCACTCTCATTAACGGATTGAGTACATTTGACATAAACAAAAAAAAATTATTCACATGTAGTTGCATAATCATTATCATATCATACATACATTATAAAGTATTATCAAAAGATATTCATCCATCCATTAGATCTTATATTGGCATTACAAAAATACAAAAAAAAAATACATCACATCTTATCTGCATGATCAAATCCATCTCATATATCATAAAGCATCATCCATAAATCCATATAGAATCATAATTCATGCATCATCATTTCATTATTGCATCCATACACAACCATGGCATAATCATATAAACATCATATTGCATATAGAACAGAAATCAAATGAATTCATCGTAAGCATCCATCATAAGAGCATGTAGACAACATATAGATCAATAGTCTCTATTGCATCTCATACAATCTCAATATAATCAATGTCAAGTGTACAATGATATCACAAAATGTGGAGAGATACATCAAAAAAGTGGCAGAAAATGATAAAGTCCTCAACTAAATCAGTGAATATATCAAGTCTCAGTACATCATAGCTGACCACAAAAACTATGTGTTGTTCCCCTAGACATTGTAGGACTCGTTGTGTCTATTGTTGTACCATCAGATGGACCTGCACTTGGATCTCTACCTAATGGATCTCTGGGAGGTGGCCCAGTCACACCCCTTATTGTGGTCTATGACTGACTCCGACTTGATCTAGCATTGACAGACTGTGCATAACTAGGAGCATGCCACTCTACAAGAACCGCTTGATAATACAATGATATATAATACTCTGTCTCTTAGGTTGAATGTCACACCTCTCTAAGCATATCCCTTGTTGTAGTCCCCTTAGAAACTCTCTGCAATCTCTTAGCTAGGGCCTCTACATGCTCACATCTTTGTCTCGTGGCATCTCTCTCTGCTATCAAAGAGGCAATTTGTGCCTGTGCCTATGCTATTTGTCCTTGTAAGCCCTCCACTTGTAACTATAGAGCATCTATTTGTGCCTGCTATTGATGGGAAGGCGCATGAATCTGAACCTGGGATGGTCCTATCTACTGCTGTCATGAGGGAATCATAGATCTCCTCCTTCGGGGTACTATGAAGTCAATTATCTCTCTTCCACCTGCATCCCATCCATCCCTAACATCTCCCTCCTCATCATCACCATCTCCCCCATCCCTACTTCACCTCGTTGTGTGTTGTGGTGCTCTCACATCATCATCAAATGAAAATATTGGCTCATTCGGACTGGATATCCTTAGTATGGCATGTGTGAAGAAATACTCAACATACTCATCTATCATCACACCAGCTACGATCTCTGGACAGCAATCCCATACCTGTGGCTACAATCCAAAATACTCCTGTCCTCGCAAGTTCTATCATAAGATATGGTAGGTCCCCACTCTGGAATATCCTATTGTCTCCGAGCATATAATGCAACTCCTTAGGGCATCCCCTGCACTTGGCCATATTGACGAAGCACCCTCATGAGCATAAATCTCTCAATAACAAACCAGCTTCATCTAATCAAATACCTTGAAGTGCAAATATATGGCATCTCAAGATCATCCTTGGGCCACTGCTCCCAATCTAAGTACGGTCACCATGTGACAGTCTCTAAATCATCAAGCACTCATCGCTAATACTCCAATTTTCCTAGCTTGCACTAGACAAGAGTACCTGTGTACCCAAAGACATATGGCCTGCCAACCGGATGATCTCTCTCTGCTAAAGGATGAGTCACAACTATATGCTCCCAAGCCCAAATATGAAGCAGTGTCACTCTCGATGATAAAATTGTAGCTCCAAGATACACCACCTGATGTAGATCATGCTACAAATGTGCTAACATAAAGGAACCCCATGCATATTAGATCCCCTGAGTGATCATCCTCTCCAGTATCCTACCCCACCCAATGAAAAGTCCCTTCGACCTACGATCAGGACATAAGAAACCTCCTACAAATCTAGCTAGCACAGATGGTAATGGCTCATACGAATCAACCATATCCTACCACGAGATATCATAACCACTAATCCTCTCATCAACAAAGATCCTCCCCAGCACCTCAGTACCTCCCTGCTCTGTGTGATCATATATGACTAACTCTCCAACCACGAAAATCCCCAATATCTGGTACACATCCTCTGGGGTAACCATCATCTCACTGATAGCTAGATGGAATGTGTTGTGGTCACTATGCCATCTCTCAGCTAAGGCAGTCAATAGTCCCCTATTTATCCTATACTAGGGCATATCAAGCAAGGAAGATAAACCACATCGCGCAATAACATCCAAATTTTCTTGCACCAAACGTGGAATCATATCCCAAGTCTTCGGGTAGAGCTCCTCAGACTAAAGAACTCTTAAGTCCTCATATAATCATGACATATCACAAATCAACATTTTATCAATCAACCTATTGTTACCTATTTTTCACTACCAGCTCAAACAAGTAGAGCTGAATTGCAAATTCAAATCAAAAGGTACACAATTTGTTCAAAAGTTTCTGCTAAGTACTCATTATTGTGCAATGTTTCGTTACAGTGTAAATTTTAGTAATATTATGCAAAAAACATCTCAAAATGATATCATAAGTTTGCATAATTTTTGTTGTTTTATTCATAATGTACAAACTAGAATCCAACATAAGTTGTGGGAGTAACTCAATTTGATTTTCATAATCAAATAAGGGGTGCATGAAGTAAAGTAGACTATACAACTGAGAATAAAGAAGGCATAGGGTAGAAAGTGATTCGTCATTGCCTGAAATGATGAATCATTGACAAGTTGAGGTCTTCAATTGTGGCTCCAGCTCCAGCTCCAAGCTCTGATGCACCTACAAGGTTGATAGAAGTGTTGTTAGAGCAATGCAAATCAAATCCTAACATATGCCTACGCTACCAACAGAAATATAGTATACATTTGATCAGGCATCCATCAGATGATTTCAGTTTTCAAAGGCATAAAACTCAAAAGGAAAGCTTTTAGCTTCTTTTATTTTGCTAATGTTTTTGTTTAAGTGTGCAGGTACAGGTATAATAATCATTCCAATCAACAGATATGCTTATGAGTGGTGTGAAATGTGGCTCCCACAAGGGTTGAGCCCAACTCATAAACAGTGACATGGGACAACAATATGGAATGAAAGTAATTATCATTCTCCATGAATAGATATTTGATCAAGTAACTTTATTTCAACTTGATAAAAACAGATTAAGTCATCTCTTGTTCATCATTTCAAAATATATCAAGAATAGTAACCAGTCATTCATTGCAAAAAACTATCATCAATGATGGAACAATAATCATGATCAAGTGCAAACTCAATGTAAATGGATGATGCAAATTAAGGTGTTTCTAAAATCAATATGCCATGACTAGTAAATCATGGTCATAAATGATGGTTACAAGCATAAGAATGCAAAGGTTCAAGGATGACCATCATGATACCATGAATGCATAACTGGATGGTAGTAGACAAAGAAAGTGTTGATAACACAGTAAGTTGTAGGTCTATAAGAAAGATTTATAAGAGCAGCCTTTAAATTCATTATATAAAGAAGATGAAACAAGCATCGAAGAAATAACAAAGATTGTTCTTTCATCAATATCATTCAATTGTCAAGCATTTAGACATTAATGCTACAGGAAATTGGTATACATTGCTATAGGAAAATGGTCAAACTGAAAGTTTTCAACAGCAACATAAATGACCAATGATCAAAATAATCAGCAATAGGATATCATTTTTATCAAGTAAAATACAAGAACACAGAGGTATGAGTGCCATGATGTCAATGATCAAATAAGATTAGTCAAGTTTCCATGGTGAATGTTGTAGTTTCTATCAAGTATTGAATACAACATAGAGCTATGAAATGCAACCTCATTTGCACATGAAGTATAGTGCATACAAAATAGTAAAAATAGAAATACATTAAATTCTCAGTCAGGAGGACAACCACATATGCAAATTATCTAGATATGCAAGGAAGATTCAGAAAAGAAAATGACAGTGCTCAATAGATGCATTATACAGTCAAGTGAATAAATAGCATTAATACATGAGAGCTTCATATCAAGCAATAGTCTCAATATATAAGAAAGTGATGGAGCATCATCATAATATCCCCAATAGTATGCACAATCAATACACTGTGTTTAAGTAGAAAAAATATTGACTGTATCCTTAACAAAGGGATATATTTGAAACAAGATCTTGTGCTTCAGAACTTTTGTTTTTAAAAGATACCATCAGATGTAAGTTTGCATCAGACAAATGAGCTTGTGAAATGCATTATATATAAAATGATGAGCATATGCCCCTGCAGGGGATGAAATTCAGGAGTGCAATTATGACAGTAATAGATAGCAAGTCAAACACCAAAGTGAGTACAAGAGGGAACAAGATTTTTTGAGCATTCAAGAGCCAAGGTGTAAAATGAAAACCTTTGGCCACATAGAGTAGGAAAGATATCAATATTTGAGCTTATAAAATAAAGAAATCCCAAGCTCATTCAAAGCAAGTGAAACCCAAAAAAGTCACCATATAGCGACGACCTTATCTTTTCAGGCAATACATAATACCCAAAATATGGGATACAAATACATTGGGGTTTCAATGCTCAGAAGATGGAAGTGTTTCAGGAGAGATATAAAGGTTGTGACTATGATACCGTTTGTTAAAAATACCCAGGTCAAGAAAAGCATGGCCATAGCCTAAAGAGAGCTTTTAGCTCATGAATATTTACCATTCCAAAGTGAAAAGCTTTCAAAAGATTTTATTTTAAGAAGGAAGCAAAGAGACAAATGGAAAACTTACCATTTACACCTGTTAATGACCAGATAAGTCGCGGCTGAGCTCTCATTGAGCCTTGCTTTATACACGAACCAAGCTCTCATGGCACCAAGAAAGAAGCAGGAAAAACATAGAATAACGGAGGAGAAAACCTAAGAATATGAGAAGTGTGCCCACGGCCTTAGAGGTTTTGTTTTTCTATTTGCAAAATGAAGCAGGAAATAGCTTGAAACAATGAGGAGAAGCCACGAAATGGCTCAAAATTAACTTACCACTGTTAGCAGGGATGAAATCAAGCTACATAGACTCGAATACATGGCTCGAGACCTTCATGCTACAAACCCTTGCTCTTACCATGGCGGCGCAACAGCTCACCAAAAGAAGTGGAGAGCATAAAGAATAATTAGGGTTCGATGTTTTTCTTACCATTAATTTGAGTATTTTGACTTGTGGTTTTTGAAAAAACATGAAAATGATTTCATATCATTGCACCAAGGTTATGACTTCTAAGTCAATTAACCTAATCATTTGAGGAGGCCCGTGGGCTTGAGTGAAGCAAATAAAAGGCATAGGGGTTAAGAAACAAATTTTATTTTATTTTGCATGCTATCTTTCTTGTAAAGTAATATGATTTAAATGATGTTGTATAAACCATTAAATCGTGATTACTATTTAAAAATGCGAATACACCTTAGTTTATTTTTAGTTATACATGCAAATCGAGATGCAGAAATAACTGAAGTGTCTCCAAGATCTTTATAATCATCAAAATCAAAAGTGTAGTCTCTACAAGAGTCTTCAACTACACTTCAATTTTGATGCTTTATCGTCATGTGCTTTGTGGAGTTGAGGATTTTGCATTACTTTCAAATTTCCAGTCATCATGGACGAGTTGATAAAAATGAGGTGGTTTTCGCATGTTTGGACCCACTTTTTGAGGGATTTTTAGTACAGTTTGAGTGATCTACAGTTCAGTTATGAGTTGACAGCTAGTTGGAACCCGAGTTCACTCATTTTTGCATGAGTTTGAGCTCTTCTTTTGAAGATATTTATTTTTGCTTAGATTTTTCCTTGGAGTTATCATCTGCACATTGAGTTTGACTTCCAGTTTCATCTTCATGCCTTTGAGAGGCTTATTGTATAAAGTGATATCACTTAGTCATTTTTCACTAGTTCTTATTTTTCATCTTCTCTGGCATACCTTTTTGCAGAGAGAGATTTTTAACTCAACTTTTTACATGAATATAATTTTACAGCTTTACAGGTTATCATTTTTGCAGAGTTTCCTTCTTTTCATTATGGCTATTCAGTATTAGCCTCAGATTCAAGATTTTTGTATTTATTGAATGTTTAAGATGGGAATTTAATGTGTTTGATTTCAAAGCCTTTAAATTCCTATCATGTTCATGAATACATGTACACGAATAAAACAATTTTAGTTACAGATCATAAGTTGTGCTGTTAATTTATCCTCTCCTTTAGGTTGTGAAAATATCATTTTCCTTCATTAAGAATGGATTATCAGGCCTTCTAATGAAACACTTACGTAATTAGATTTCCCAATTTGAGTTGTGAAAATAGATTCCATAATAATCAGTTGTGAATCAATATGCTCATAAATATCATTTAGGTGCATGACCGAGGTTTTAGTTTTAGTTCATGCATTCAGTTTAGTCCCTTTTACCCTTTTCTCAAAATAAATTATTCAAGTACCTAATTGATCATCATATAGGAAGCCGACCTAGAATCTGGAGGTTCAATCTCATTATAGGTCACCCACAACCTGAGTTTGATCCAATGTTTCAACAAATTGTTGAATTTAATTATTCAAGCGTTCGGGTGCAATCTAATTGACAGCAGTTTTTGGCAAACCCGGTGGGACTCTGAAGATCACTTCAGAGAAGAAATTCAAAGATACAAGCTGTTGTCCTGGTATATACAACAGCATATTTTTACCTTTCAGAGGTACAAATTTATACTTGGCGACTCCGAGCAAAATTATTGGTTTCAACAAGACCCAGTGCTGGTATGTTTCAAACACGAGCTTTATTTTTTATTTCCAGCTAATTATATGAGTAAAGATGTCGGGTTTTCATAGTCAACATGTATACCCACTTCCGTTTCATGAAAATCCTTCCTATCCACACCCTTATCATCCATATTAGGGCAATCATGCTGCTGGTTTTATCCCAAATAGCCATGCAACAACAACCTATCAGCATGCTCAACATGCTTACCTCCCACCCACCCCTGCTCAACCTTCAGATCAATATTCATATGTACACAATCAGCTCCAAGAGGCTGATGATATGAAGAACAACATGAATAACATGAAGGACATACTGTCAAAAATCGCAAAGTAGATAGAAGAGTTTAGGAGGCAACAAGAGATTGATACGCAACAACAGGAATTAGATTATCAGGCCTACCTTCATGAGCAGGAATTGGAGACACAAAGAAGACAGTTTGAAGAAAAGCTCAAAAGGGAGTTAGCAGCAAAAGAGGAGAAGATGAAGATTTTGCGTGCTCAAACACAGAGGCATGAGGTCCAAGTAGCTCCTTATATTCCACATCAGCCTGTTCAGGAGGAGGTTTGTAATTTTAAGTTTCCAAGTTTCAAGCAAAGTGAGTGTCTTAACCCTTTTAAAATCAAGGTTCCATGTTTTAAAGATGTTTTACAAATACAAGAGCCTATGCTGGTACAACCTGAATTTGTTAATCCTCAAGACCAGCCACATGAAGAGCCTATTTTCCTTCAATAAATTCAAGAAATTCCTCAAGTTCCCTCTACTTCAATAGCTTAGTCCCTACAGGAGCCCATGAACCCTCATTTTCAATCATATCAAAATCCTGAACCAAATCATCAAGGTATTGAACAACCATGGCGGCCTTCTTGGACCAAGCATCCTGACTTTAAAATGCCAAATATAGTTCAAGAGGCTCCATTCCAAGTTTCAGAGATCCTGTTCTATTGCAAAGATAAGTACAGGTAACAAATCAAGCTATGAGTCTTCATGAATAGTCATCTCAAGAGAGCCAACATACGCATGCATGTCCTTATACCATTTCCAAAGCAGATTTGTAGCAGGAGGTGAACGGACATGATCAATCGGGACAACAGGTTGAGGAGCTTGAAAAGGGTATGAAAGGCGATGATTTCATGTTCTTATCTGATGAATTACCTTCCTTTATTGAGCAGGAAGATGTCAAACAATGTGATGAGTTGCTGGTTGAGGTCAATAAATGTGACAAGTTGGAAGCTACTCATCTAATTCCAGAAGGTAATGCAAATGATGATTGTGAAGAAGCCATATTTTGGAATGATCTTGAGTCATTTGTTTTAAACTTAGATGACAATCAACATCAAGTTGAACATGTTTTAAACAAGGAAATAGAGGTTGAATCTCAGGATTTAGCTAATTTGTTTGAACAATTACCCGAATTTGTTAATGAAAATGAAGACAACACATGCTTACTAACATCAATTACTACCTTTGAGTAGTAGGGTGATGAGACTCATATGAATCCAATTCAAAATTATGAATCAGATGAGAGTATTTTCCTAAATATCATAGAGGATTTTTTTTTCTAAAATTGATGACAGTTTGATGCCATGTGAACCAACAATATATGATTAGATTTTTCAGGTGAAAGAAGTAATCATTCCTTCATTACTTGATGACAAATCAACATCTCTCTCAGATCAGATTGAAATTGAGGAAACAAGAAGGAAGGAGGAAAATCTTACATCGCCAGTGGAGCAGTCTAATCAGCAAGATGGAGTGCCAACAGTGTATAAACATGAAGGCAGTAGTGAGAGGCCAAGCTTTATCCTTTCAAAGGGGTGTCCAATCAAGTATTTATCATATGAAGAGTCTACAAAATTACCGCAAGTCATGATTCTACCAAAGCATGTGATTGCAACTGCAGAGCAGCAAGTTAATCTCAGCTATATGCCTCAAAATAACATATTTGATGGTCAATCAAACGAGGAAGGCATTCCTTTTGAGATGTTTCAGACTTTTCTGCAACAATTAGTCAAATGTTTATCATTTACATACCTCTTTTTTATTGATCTTAAGGATTTGAAGTATCCTTTGTTATTAAGGAAGGGCAGCTATTTCTCACAGCCAGTAAATGGTCATGTATGGGCACTAACACTATTGGTTAGTGTAGGGTAGGATAGATTTATGCTTTCAATAAGTGCCCCATGGCATGTTTCATTCCAATTTTAGTTATGCTTTCAATAAAGTGCAGTTGTTGCACCTGGTTTTCCAAACTCTATCTTCAACAGAGTTGCAATAGTTTATTTCAGTTTGTGTGGTTTGAAGCTGAGTTACAAGGTTTTCAGAGGTTAAGAGCAAGAATAGACTCCATTCCCAATGGATAAGAAACATAACTGGTCTATGGTGTTTAGCAGGCAAACACTCCGCAGAGGTTGCCAATTTGTTACCTATTTTTCACTACTCAAACAGGTAGAGTTGAATTGCAAATTCAAATCAAAAGGTACACAAGTTGTTCAAAAGTTTCTGCTAAGTACTCATTATTGTGCAATGTTTTGTTATAGTGTAAATTTCAGTAATATTATGCAAAAAAATCTCAAAATGATATCATAAGTTTGCATAATTTTTGTTGTTTTATTCATAATGTACAAACCAGAATCCCACACAATCCGTGGGAGTAACTCAATTTTATTTTCATAATAAAATAAGGGGTGCATGAAGTAAATTAGACTATACAACTGAGAATAAAGAAGGCATAGGGTAGAAATTGATTCGTCATTGCCTGGAATGACGAATCATTGACAAGTTGAGGACTTCAGTTGTGGCTCTAGCTCTAGCTCCAGCTCCAGCTCCAAGCTCCGATGCACCTGCAAGGTTGATAGAAGTGTGGTTAGAGCAATGCGAATCAAATCCTATCATATGCCTACACTACCAACATAAATATAGTATACATTTGATCAGGCATCCATCAGATGATTTCAATTTTCAAAGGCATAAAACTCAAGAGGAAAGCTTTCAACTTCTTTTATTTTGCTAATGTGTTTGTTTAAGTGTGCAGGTACAGGTATATTCATCATTCCAATCAACATATATGCTTCTGAGTGGTGTGAAATGTGGCTCCCACAAGGGTTGAGCCCAGCTCATAAATAGTGACATGGGACAACAATATGGAATGAAAGTAATTATCATTCTCCATGAATAGATAGTTGATCAATTAACTTTATTTCAACTTGATAAAAAAAAATTGAGTAATTCATCTCTTGTTCATCATTTGAAAATATATCAAGAACAGTTACCAGTCATTCATTGCAAAAAAACTATCATCAATGATGGAACAATAATCATGATCAAGTGCAGACTCAATGTAAACGGATGATGCAAATTAAGGTGTTTCTAAAATCAATCTGCCATGAATAGTAAATCATGGTCATAAATGATGGTTACATGCATAAGAATGCAAAGGTTCAACGATGACCATCATGATAGCATGAATGCATAACTGGACGGCAGTAGACAAAGAAAGTGTTGATAACACAGTAAGTTGTAGGTCTATAAGACAGATTTATAAGAGCAACCTTTAAATTCATTATATAAAGAAGATGAAACAAGCATCGAAGAAACAACAAAGATTGTTCTTTCATCAATATTATTCAATTGTCAAGCATTTAGACATTAATGCTATAGGAAATTGGTATACATTGCTACAGGAAAATGGTCAAACTGAAAGTTTTCAACAACAACATAAATGACCAATGATCAAAATAATCAGCAATAGGATATCATTTTTATCAAGTAAAATACAAGAACACAGAGGTATGAGTGCCATGATGTCAATGATCAAATAAGATTAGTCAAGTTTTCATGGTGAATGTTGTAGTTTCTATCAAGTGTTGAATACAACATAGAGCTATGGAATGCAGCCTCATTTACACATGGAGTATAGTGCATACAAAATAGTAAAAACAGAAATACATTAAATTCTCAATCAGGAGGACAACCACATATGCAAATTATCTAAATATGCAAGAAAGATTCAGAAAATAAAATGACAGTGCTCAATAGATGCATTATACAGTCAAGTGAATAAATAGCATTCATACTTGAGAGCTTCATATCAAGCAACAATCTCAATATATAAGAAAGGGATGGAGCATTGTCATAATATCCTTGATAGTATGCACAATCAATACACTGTGTTTAAGTAGAACAAATGTTGACTGTATCCTTAACAAAGGGATATATTTGAAACAAGATCTTGTGCTTCAGAACTATTGTTTTAAAAGATACCATCAGATGTAAGGTTGCATCGGACAAATGAGCTTGTGAAATGCATTATATATAAAATGATGAGCATATGCCCCTGCAGGAGATGAAATTCAGGAGTGCAATTATGACAGTAATAGATAGAAAGTCAAACACCAGAGTGAGTACAAGAGGGAACAAGATTTTTTGAGCATTCAAGAGCCAAGGTGTAAAATGAAAGCCTTTGGCCACATAGAGCAGGAAAGATATCAATATTCGAGCTTATAAAATAAAGAAATCCCAAGCTCTAACAAAGCAAGTGAAACCTAGAAAAGTCACCATACAGTTGCGGCCTTATCTTTTCAGGCAATACATAATACCCAAAATATGGGATACAAATACAGTGGGGTTTCAATGCTCAAAAGATGGAAGTGTTTCAGGAGAGATATAAAGGCCACGACTATGATACAGTTTGTTCAAAATACCCAAGTCAAGAAAAGCATGGTCGTAGCCTGAAGGGAGCTTTTAGCTCATGAATATTTACCATTCCAAAGTGAAAAGCTTTCAAAAGCTTTTATTTTAAGAAGGAAGCAAAGAGAAAAATGGAAAACTTACCATTTACGCCTGTTAATGACTAGATAAGCCGCAACTGAGCGCTCCTTGAGCCTTGCTTTATACACAGACCGAGCTCTCATGTCACCAAGAAAGAAGCAGGAAAAACATAGAATAATGGAGGATAAAACCTGGGAATATGAGAAGTGTTCCCGTAGCCTTAGAGGTTTTTTTTTTCTATTTGCAAAATGAAGCAGGAAATAGCTTGAAACAATGAGGAGAAGCCACGAAATGACTCAAAATTAACTTACCACTATTAGCAGGGATGAAATCGAGCTACATAGACTTGAATACATGGCTCCATACCTTCGTGCTACAAACCCTTGCTCTTACCATGGTGACGCAACAGCTCACCAAAAGAAGTGGAGAGTGTAAAGAATAATTAGGGTTCGATGTTTTTCTTACCATTAATTTGAGTATTTTGACTTGTGGTTTTTGAAAAAACATGAAAGTGATTTCATATCATTGCACCAAGGTTATGAATTCTAAGTCAATTAACCTAATCGTGTTGAGTAGGCCCGTGGGCTTGAGTGAAGTGAATAAAAGGCATAGGGGTTAATAAAAAAAAATAAAATTATTTTGCATGCTATGTTTCTTGTTAAGTAATATGATTTAAATGATGTATAAATCATTAAATCGTGATTACTATTTAAAAATGCGAATACACCTTAGTTTATTTTTAGTTATACATGCAAATCGAGATGCAGAAATAACTGAATTGTCTCCAAGATCTTTATAATCATCAAAATCAAAAGTGTAGTCTCTACAAGAGTCTTCAACTACACTTCAATTTTGATGCTTTATCGTCATGTGCTTTGTGGAGTTGAGGATTTTGCATTACTTTCAAATTTCCAGTCATCATGGACAAGTTGATAAAAATGAGGTGGTTTTGGCATGTTTGGACCCACTTTTTGAGGGATTTTCGGTACAATTTGAGTGCTCTACAGTTCAGTTATGAGTTGATAGCTAGTTGGAACCTGAGTTCACTCATTTTTGCATGAGTTTGAGCTCTTCTTTTGAAGATATTTATTTCTGCTTAGATTTTTCCTTGGAGTTATCATCTGCACATTGAGTTTGACTTCCAATTTCATCTTCATGCCTTTGAGAGGCTTATTGTATAAAGTGATATGAATTAGTCATTTTTCACTAGTTCTTATTTTTCATCTTTACTAGCATACCTTTTTGCAGAGAGAAGGATTTGTAACTCAGCGTTTTACATTAATACAATTTTATAGCTTTACAGGTTATCATTTTTGCAGAGTTTCCTTCTTTTCATTATGGCTATTCAGTATTAGCCTTTTCAGATTCAGGAGTTTTATATTTATTGAATGTTTAAGATGCGAATTTAATGTGTTTGATTTCAAAGCCTTTAAATTCCTATCATGTTCATGAATACATGTACACGAAAAAAACAATTTTAGTTACAGATCATAAGTTGTGCTGTTAATTTATCCTCTCCTTTAGGTTGTGAAAATATCATTTTCCTTCATTAAGAATGGATTATCAAGCCTTCTGATGAAACACTTATGTAATTAGATTTCCCAATTTGAGTTGTGAAAATAGATTCCATAATAATCAATTGTGAATCAATCTGCTCATAAATATCATTTAGGTGCATGACCGAGGTTTTAGTTTTAGTTCATGCATTCAGTTTAGTCCCTTTTACCCTTTTCTTAGAATAAATTATTCAAGTACCTAATTGATCATCATATAGGAAGCCGGCCTAGAATCTGGAGGTTCAATCTCATTATAGGTCACCCACAACCTCTGTTTGATCCAATGTTTCAACAAATTGTTGAATTTAATTATTCAAGCATTCAGGTGCAATCTATTTGACAACACCTATCAATCAATCTAATCAGCTCTAATGAGATTTTGATCAAATCTCATAGAGCATCTATCATTGACTCTCATCCATCATGAGGTCAATCATCATCTATCCTATCATTGACTCTCATCCATCATGAGGTCAATCATCATTTATCCTATCATTGACTTTCATCTATCATGAGGTCAATCATCATCTATCTTATCAAACATCACCAAAACAACAACTGACGCGATCATCAAGCATCAAAAGCAAGGAGAAAAATCAACATTTCATCAATTTTGGTGTCAATGCGTAGAAACAGTGCATCTATGCGCTAAAACAATGGATGCACTATAGAATTCAATCAATGCACCAAAATAGAGCATGAATGTGCTAAAACCCTCAATGAGCTAAAACAGTCATTAAATGTGCTACTTCACAACATCTATGTGCTAAAAGCAACAACAAATGTGCCACTTGGCAACCTAAATGCGCTAATTCTATCTATGCGCTAAAACATTCACTCTATGCACTATATTGGGTCTTATATGCACTAAAACACAATTTACAACTTTTAAAAAACATAAAAACGTGAAAAAAACAATTTCAAATTTCAAAAGGCAGTTTTTCGGGGTACATACCGGAGGTCCATACATGGCGGGGTGGTTGTGTCATCGAACTCGCTCAAATCGATGAGTGTGGTATGGGATCACTATTTTTCTCAAATCACTCAATCAGCTCAATCATCCAATTGCAAATGAATTCAAATGAGCTCCTTTTTCATCTTTTTAACTTTTAAAAGGGGTAAATGGAGGGTATTTAAGTGGGATTATTTATATTTTCAAAAGGGCATTAATTAATCAATTGACAAGGTTAGTCTTCTTTATTGGGAGATAAATCGTTTAAAAATCCTAAAAATTTGAAAATCCTTAGAAAATCATAAAAATTTCAAAAATTCAAAAAAATCCTTGAAAAATTAAAAAAAATTCTCGATTTATCTCCTTAGGGGGCATACACATCATCACTTGAAAATTAGTGTCTAGGGCATATCGAATTTTTTTATCAGCATTATCAACAATTTTTTCTTTGAAGCAACGTGTCACAAACACATTACTTCAAAGAGGGGCAAAACGTATACACTCAAATTTGGTATAGAGGATTAATTAAATACAAGTTATTTAATTAATAATCTTGAATTCTTCTACTTATAAATAAATAGAAAAATTTATTTATATAGTTCATTTTCTCTAATTCTTCCTATCCTAAATCATTTTCTTCTTTCATGCAAAAGCATCCAGTGGTGTAAGGGCAATCTTGCATCACCCAAAAATAGTTAAATTTCAAGTTTCTCAGTTTTTAGATGTTTTTACATTTTTGGATACCCTTTTTCGTCATAATGAAATTCCCAATTTACGATTTTTATTTTCTATTCCTGGGTTGAAAGATATTGCAGTTTTAGTTTCCCAGATTTGCACCTGAAAATCTTCCGAGTTAGATTTGAGGCACTTAGAGTTCCCGGATCGGCCCCGAAACTTGCTGAAATTGGCGTTGCAATTTTGAGCGTGTTATTGACTTTGAGACCTTTCCAACGATTCAAACGGTTCGCGAATCGGAGTCCCGAATCAAAAGTTATGGCCCCGGGAAGTTGGCGCACTTTCTAGAAGATACAATTGCAAATGTTCTTTTGAAATTTGAACTTCAAGTTGTAATTTTCGGTGCCAAATCGCCTAAACTCAAATTTGAATGTTGTTTTGGCTCCAAACTAAAGAGGAGCTCTATTTATGGGCGGGTTTCTAATTTTTGGGTAACTTTTTGGGGATAAACTCGTATATTGCGAAAGGGTGATTCTATAGCTTTCTGTAACTTGCATGTGTTGTAGAACTTGGGGATTTGAGATCCTTTGCATGTAAGAAGCTCCATTTTCTGAATAATAGAATTATTCTCTTTTTTGTGGGTTATTTTCTAAGTCTCGGGTTGCGCCCTCATCATTCTTGTCCTAATTAAATGAACAAATTCAATTAGTTTGTTTTATTTAATTAACCTCCTCTCATTAAATTTGAATCTTAAATTCAAATTTAAGAACATTTCTACTAATTTCTTCTCATCTTCCACCTCATCATGTGTCTCAAGAAATTAAATATTTCTAATATTTAATTTGGCATTTATCCTCAACAAATTATAACCAATTTGGGACACTTGGCCTTCATCTCCATTTTATTCCTCTTCACACTTGGCAATTTGTTCTTATAAAGGGAACACATTCCCCTTTTCTCTCTAACCTCTTCATCTTCAACCGTCCATTCTCCAGATCGAATCTAGACCGTTGATTTCTGCCACCTAGGCTCATGCCTTGGAAAATCTATAAATAGGCCCTAATTTATAGCAAGGGAGAGAGAGTTGAGCATAATTACACTCTGCAAAATTTTCATTAGCATTTTCATTCTAGTGAGCATTTTAGTATTAGCATTTTAGCATTAAGTATTTTAATCATGGCATTTTCATTAGCAACATCTTAATTACTGCATTTTCATACAACAACATCATAATAACATCATTATCTTTGCATATCATCTACAACTAGTTTATCAATCATGTAATGTAGGAAACATCTCTTGCATTTCCAACATCTCTCATTCTTCAAGTTGTCACTTGGAAAGTCATGTGCACAAACAATCTGAGAGCAAAATGACTTAAAGAATCCTTGGAGATAGAAGACAATGAGACGCCATTGGGGAATTGTTTGTTTCAATTTGATTGTTATTTGAATTCCTTAATATAATGTTTCGTTGGTGTGTTGTATAGGTTTTAATTTCTTATTCACAACATTTCTATACACTCACAATCACAAATCTTATTTAGAAAATCTAGGCTTTGCAAATAATTTTTTTTTTCACCAATACTCAAAATCTTACACAAGTAGTAGATATGTTACAAAATGCATTTTCTAATTGTAAGATATTCAAATTAAATATTTTCCAAGTACTTTATGCAAATATTACTTCTTTAATGACATGTGCATTTGTATCCTACCCCACTACTACCATTTACCTCTACAACTATTATTCATCGTCATAGGACCACTTCCACTAGTGTCCTACCATTTAATACCTATACTCATCACCCAAGTGATTTATCGCACTTCCATTTATCTTTCATTGACCACCATTGGGCCTATTAGTATCACACTCACTCAATCCACTTCCACATCCACTACTACATCTCATGCATTGAATACCCTTAAGTAAATTTACTCCTACATATCATTATCCCAAGAAATTAGTTCATCCACCCTCATATGTCCCATAATAATGCTCATACATACCATAGAGGTTCCCAAACCCCATGTACTATTTCTTCTCCAATCCTAGATGTACTTGTTAACTGATTTTCACTTGTGGGCTCAATCAGGTAGGGCAATCTATGTTTCAAGTGTTCATGAAGGCCAAATGGGGACATTGTTGTGTAGGATTAAATCATACACCCGACGATATTTCTCAAGGAAGTCTGTTAGAAAGCATGCCTCATTTAGATCTGGCATAAAACTCCTCAAAGAAGAAGTCACTGAGACCAGCTGAATGTCTTGCCAACTAGCAGTGTGTTATACCCATTTAAAATCCTCATGGTCGCCAAGACATCTTGGTCGCTGTGAAGTTTTATATCTCTCTTCGCTTGGGATGTCTCACTGATAGTTGTTCACCAGGGTGGCATCGGGGGGAATGATTTGCTTCGGGATGATGTCTCTTCAACTGCGCGAAGTCTTGCCGAAGGAGATCGCCTTCGGCCTAAGGTATGGCCAATAAATGGAGCTCTCGCTGAAAGGTTTTGGGCTTGGGGAGATGTCTCGCCAAAATGGCCGACATCGGGGAGAAGTCTTGCCGAAAGATGGAGGTCTCAGCAAAGGGAGGTGTCATCGGGGAGATGTCTTGCCAACCCGGTGAAGTCTTGCCAAAATGTTTGAGCTCGGGAAGAAGGTTTGCGCTCAAAGTGGAATGGTCTCGATGTAACCTCTCGCCGACTAAGTGAGGTTTCACCGAAACGGAATGCCTTCAGTGTAATGATGGGGCTTCGGGGTAATATCTCACCGACTCTAAGAGGTCTTGCCGAAACTTTTTGAGTTTGGCCTGAGGTCTGGCCTACCGGTAGATGTCTCGCCGAAGGTTTGTGGCCTCATTGTAACATCCTACTAAGAGAATAAAGTCTCGCCAATAGATATGTGGCAGCGGTAGGACTCCTGGTCGAAGAGTTTGCATTCGACAAGAATTCTTTCCGACTGAGGGGAGTCTTACCGATAGTGATGGACTTGCCAATGGAAAGGGATATTGGTATGACTAATGGGAACTTGCTGTAACGTCTTGCCAAATGCAGATGTCTTGCTGATGGTCTGGTTGAAGTGCTATCTACTGTCAGGTGCTTTCAGCAAGACCTCTTGTCGAAAGTGATATATCTTGTCGATAGTCTAGGCGATGACAAAGGGGATATCGATATAACTCTTGCAACTAGCTATGAGGTCTTACTGACAGTGGTAAGTTATGCTGATAACTGTTGTGGAGCATTGTGGCATTGGGGAGAGATGGCTAGTGTCTCACCAACATGCGAGTCTATAGGAATAACCTTTGAACATCTGGTGATCCCACATGGAATTTTTTCAACCAATCAGAGGAAGCTACAGGCGAACCGTTGGTAGCTTGACTGGTGCCAAGAAGATCAATAGAACGTAAACAACATGGACTTACTCTGAGATCAAAAGCGATGGAGCAACTCGGTGAAGCAATGGTGTGGAGATCTAACAGGGGAGGTCAGATGCTGGTTCTTGAGGACGGTCAACTTGCAGAAAGATCTTGAGTAGCAAAAAAGGCAGAAAGGAAAAAACCTAAAGTCACGAAGAAAACTGTGGAGTCTTCTAGCGAGCAGTAGATTGACATTTATGATTATCAGAACAACCACATTCAAGGCTGCTCTAATGGAAGTTCGAGGATGGACACAGAGGCCAGAGGTTAATGTGATTATTCCAAAAGATCTGGAGGCCATTCCTGGAGTGATCCTTCACCGACATGGACAACGGGGATACACATTTAACGCAGAAGTAACTTGATTCAAAAGATCTAAGGGAAGATCTTTCTGGAGGCTGATATTTTTTGTAAGCCCTAGGGCAGGGGCTGACACTTTTTGTATATATGGAATTTTTTCCTCTTTGAAAGGGAGTTTTGGATGATGCAGCTTTGGATATAGTGACTCTTATAGTCCTTTGGAATAGTTCTTGCATCCTTTTGTAACTCATGGAGATATGGAATATAGTTTACCTTGAGTGTTCTCTGGTTTTGATTCCTTACCATCTTGTTCTTACAGTTGGTGTATGTTTTATGATTGATCAAACTATCTTGTAAGTGCTTTAGTTTCATTTTAGTTTTGTCTCATGCCTTATACCCTTTTCTGTAATTAGCATGTTTATTCAGGTTGTTGATTGTGTCAGTTAAATATAATCACTTGCTTAGTGTGAAGTTTTTCTTCCTTCTGCAAGTTAAAGTATTTGATCTTTCAGAGAAAATTGCATGAACAATACAGTAACAAGTTGTGTAAATTGAATTTTTGTTGGATTTCATTGTCTCCCTTTAATTTTGGTGTATCACTTCTTTTCACTTTTACAGTTTTATTCATTTTAGCACTCTTTCTCCCTTTTCCTTCAAAAAGAATCAGTCGAATAGTGACACCATAGGAAGCCGGCCTTCTCCGGAGGTTGACCTTTGCTTACAAGTAACCCACAACTTTAGAGGTCTTCCCATGTTACACTGGGGTGTTGAACATCAGGTTCAACATGGTGCAAATCCAAGTGTTAATAGTACTATTTCATAAAATATTTCATGTGGAAAATAAAAATGTAAGGCCAAGTGGGTGAGAGAATGATGAATTCTCAATTCCTAGACATACACCTCTAGCTTTTGATATTGTGACATATTCATTACCCATGGGTTTATGGCACCGTGAGTTTTAATGTAGGATGTAGAGGTGACCCCAACACCCATTTTTTTATCATTCATAGCTACGTGTGTAGACTTCCTTTGTGTGCATGTTATTAACAAAGCCATTTCTACAAACTCTTAAAGATTGTGCTATTGAGTTATTATTTCCAATTCCTCAAGGGTATATACACTCATTTAATAATTTGAAAAGAGTGCTCCTAAAACAATTTAACATTAACGTGGGCCTTAGAGTAACCATTTCCAATTTATTTGAATGTGCCCAAGGATTAAATGAAAACATAAATGATTATGTCATATGATATGAATCTCTATTCTGTAAAATGATCACCCCAAATTTTTTAAATGAGCTTTTTTATTATACTCATCATTGTTCTCATTTTGAGCATCAAAGTAGATATCATTATCATTTCTTTGGGTTGTGCTAGGGTTTAGATAATCACTAATTCAAAGGAATACTAGGACCATACATAACTCATGACATAAACAAATGATAGGAAAAATAAATACTAAAGGTACACTTTCATATTGAAAAAGTAGAAATAGCAATGATGTATCAAATGTGGAAATGAAACCCTAATGTGGTTTCCAAGGACAGGTAGGGTAAGTAAAATGGATTTCACAATCAATATAATAGAAAATATGTAACAATATAAAATCAATAAAGAAATGGTCATGCAAAGAGTTTAAAATATAAATTTGAGATGTAGATATCATAAAAGAATAGATCTAAGAAACCCTATAAAAGACTAGGTTTTATAGGATCGACTGGGTTCACTAAAATGAAAATAATAAATAAAATTTCCTTTAGGGTTAATCCAAGATAATCCAATAAAATATACACAAATATGAAACTAACCTATATTAATGGTTTGGGAGTAATTATGTGGTCTAGTGTTTTCTGATATTAAATTCTAAGGTATGAAAAGAAAATAAGTAAACAAGGTACTTAGTTTGATGATCAAGGAATGTGTCATTAAAAAAGATTCTATAATATCACTTTTTTCCTAAAGTGTATCTCCCTATTAGTTGAATGTCTTATATTTTGTGTTGATCTTATGATTTATCTAGGATCAAGTTTAGTGGTCTACATCAATCCACAATTATGGGTTCATCCTTTGAGTTTGGACTCAACCCTACACAACGTCTGCTTCTATTCTTCTTCCTAGCTAGTTGATCTTCATATTCTTTATTCCTTTCTAGTATCTAATGATTGAAGATATTGAAAATTCCTTGGAAGAGTTTTCGTTATGTTGCAAAGGGACACATGCCCTTCTAGGTCAACTTGGAGAAAGGTGTGAAAAATATCAAAGATGACAAGGAGTCCTTCTATGATGATTTACACAAATGTGTTACTCTCTAGAATATGCATTTTTGTAATTTTTGAAGGCCCTTAAAAGCGATATAGCCGTTATGATACAATCAATGGGGGGTGTTTCCCTTCCAGATGCATTTGAAGTAGCAATCACAGCTGAAAACAGCCTAATACAAGCTGGTAAACTTGTTCCTAGGCCACCAATGCCTATATTTCCAGATATTCATTTGAATGTCCCTTTGCAGATACCACCTTTTGCACCTTTGCCACCTGTTCTAGCAGTATCAGCCGCTGTTCCAGCTACTGTAACACAAGAAACCGTTGTTTTAAGATCTTCAAATGAGTTACAGGAGATCAAAAGTTTATTACAGACTTTTGGAAATAAGCTTGTGAGCTTGGAAAAGCAGTAATCATATAACATGCCTTATCAACAGCAGAATTCAGGTCAACAACAACAATATCAAGGTAATAGACAGGGTTATCAAGGCAACTACCAGGGCCCAAGATAGAATGTAAACACAAGACCTTTTCAGGCTTATGCTCCAGCACCTGTTAGTGTAGTTAAGGATCTTCTCCCTATTCAAAACAACTTAGGAGCAGATTATGAGTGGTGCTACCCTTGTAACCAACCTCACAATCAGGTCACTTGCTCAAACAGACTTATTAATTAGGCACTTATGGTACAAAATTCCTCAAGTTCACAACAGAATGCACTCAATGATGCATCTCCACAATGCCAAGACCAGATTACCAATGAAACTACCCTACTTAACTGGCAAGGTGAGGAATTATGTGGAATTAATGTAGATAATTCTCCAGTTGCAGCTAACACAAGGGTGAAGAAAAGAGATTTTGAGTTGGATCAAGCAGCTGGTAAAGGAAAAGCAACAGTTGCAGAACCATCTACATCTCAAGTGACTCGTGGTTTGCAAAGAAATCAGCAACTCCCAGTTAAGGAGCAACCGCACTTGCAAGCTGATCATGTTGGAATAAAGGTACATCATAAAGTGAACCCAGTTGTACCCTATAATATTCTTGATAGTATGAAAAAGATGAATGTAATGATGTCTATGTGGGATTCATTAGATATCCCAAGTCAAAAAGATATATTACACTCAGCTTTGTCAAAATTTAAAGTGTCTGATGAATCTGAGTCTCCAGTAGGTCAAGTCATAACTATGTTGATAAATAATCCTCAAGAAAAGGATAAACAGCCCGACAAAAAGGCAGGAAAAGAAGTCAAACCAACTCTATTTTACATGTCTGTAATCATAGGTGATAAGTTAGTTCATAACTATATGGTAGACAGTGGAGCTAGTAGCTCAGTAATGCCAAAATAAATTGCTGACAAGCTTGGACTAAAGTATCAACCTTTAGAGAAAGGAGTGATTCAATTGGATGGTACTTTTGTTAATACATTGGGTGTTATTAAAGATTTGATTCTTACCCTTCATTCTTGTCTAAATTTTTCAGTTCCTCGGGACATATGTGTCATAGATCTCCCACCTTTCTTTTCTTTGTGCCTCTCAAGAGACTTTATAGCTAAGATAGGTGGTTATGTGTCAGCTGATTGGTCACATATGTTGTTTAGAACAAGATACGGAACTAAAGTTACCATTAAATATGAAAAGTTGGCTAGAGATCATATTGAGCCGTATAACCAAGTCCTATCAATGTTGTTCCTACTGTTGTAGACACAAATTGTGTCATTTTTACTGACAGTGAATTGGCTGCCGCTCAAGAACTTCAAGCAGAATCTGTTCCTGATGTGTTGCTACATGAATGGGCAGCTAAAAATGTGTCGGATAATCCTATAGATTTTATTCAAGATGTCGGTATGGGTAATTATGTGATGCTTGAACCTAATGTAGAGGTTCCAAACCTCAAAAAAAGTATAGATCAGTTGTTGTAACAACAAAGTGAACTTTGGGAAATATTTTTTGATGGTTCCAGAAGCAAGAATGGAGCAGGTGGAGGTGCAATGCTGATTTCTCCATTAGGTGATAAATACTTTTCAGCTTTTCGTTTTGCTTTTGCATGTTCTAACAACAGTGTTGAGTATGAAGGACTCATTCAAGGCCTTGAGTGGGCAAGGAAAAGAGGAATCGACTATTTGAAAGTCTATGGAGATAGTGAATTGATAGTTAATCAGGTTAGAGGGCTTAATGTTGCCAAGAATGATGCTTTGAAGTCGTATAGAAATAGAGTATGGAACATAATTGAAGAATTTAAAGCCTTCAATCTGATTTCTATTCCACGAAATCAGAATAAGCATGCTGATAGAATTGTAGCAATTGGGGCACAGTTTGATATCCCAGGCGATATCAAAAAAGATAAAATACAACAGTATGTCAAGGTGGTTATCAAGCCATCAATTCCTGATAAAAACATTAACTGGCAGGTATTTGAAAATGATGAGCAGATATTAACCTTTCTGCTCCAGGAAGATCAACTTTTTGTAGTGAACCAGGAAAAGATTAAACAACAGTATGATGATCAAGTGATACAGCTGAAGACAAATAAACTTCCCAAAGGACTGGTTACCTTGGAATCCATATTCAATTTTGATGATTAGCTTAAAAAGAACAAAGTTGGCATTCAAGTGAAAGAAGATCATTATCAAGAAGTGGAAATCTTTAAAGGTAAGCTTCTCAAATTAGGCAAAATCTGTTCAGTTGAAGATAAGAGAGCTTTCATTGTTTTATTCCAAGAGTATCATGATGTTTTTTCTTGGCAATATTTTGATTTAAGAGGGTTTGATCCTCATATTGCACAACATACAATTGAGTTAGAACCTGGTGCCAAGCCTATTAGACAAAAACAGAGACCATTGAACCCCAAGCTTGAACCTTTAATGATCAAAGAGCTGACCAAGTTAGTTGAGGGGGGTATCGTATTTCCAATTAAACACACATCCTGGGTTTTTAACCTTGTTCTGATTAGAAAAAAGAACGATGAGGTAAGATTATGTGTAGATTTTAGAGACCTTAATAGAGCATCTCTGAAAGATCATTATCCCTTACCGTCTATGGAAAAAATTCTCCAAACTATTGTTGGTTCAGAGAGATTCTCTCTTTTGGATGGATATTCTGGTTATAACCAGATTCTAGTCAAAGAGGAGGATCAGTATAAAACAACATTTACAAAAAAATGGAGCACTATGGCTTACAATAGAATGTCTTTTGGTTTATCTAATGCTAGTGCCACCTTTCAACGTGCCATGGATATGGCGTTTCAAAATTTAATTCAGAAATTTCTGCTGGTTTACCTAGATGACATAACTATATATTCAAAGAATGCAGATGAGCACTTGTTACATCTCAAGCAAGTTTTTGAAAAATGTAGAGAATATGGAATATCTCTCAATCCAAAAAAGAGTATTTTTGCAGTTCATGAAGGTAAATTGTTAGGCCACATAGTATCAAAAGACGGAGTTACCATTGATCCTGAAAGAGTTAAGGCTATACTTGAACTGCCATTACCCAATCACAAGAAAGGATTGCAGAGCTTTTTAGGGAGAATTAACTTTTTAAGAAGATTCATTCTTGATGTTGCAAATTTACTACAGCCTTTGACTGCCATGCTTAAAAAGAATGCAATTTTTAGTTGGACTAGAGAAGCAAAATGTAGTTTTGAAGAAATCAAGGAAGCTTTCGCATCAGCTCCAACACTGGTAAATCCAGATTTCTCTAAAGACTTCTTCTTATATGCTTTTGGTAGCGTTAGTTCAATTTCTACTATGCTGGTTCAGAAAAATAATGATAATTTAGAGGAGCCGATAGCTTTCTTTAGTCAAGGACTTGTTGATTATGAAGAGAAATGTACATTTGTTGAGAAACATGTTCTTGCTATGATCGGAAGCCTAAAGAAGTTTAAACCTTTGGTTTCAAACAAAAAAAATCATATTCAGGTTGCACACTCAAGTGTAAAGGAATTTCTGTTGAACAAAGATTTGAGTGAGAAAAGATCAGGGTGGATCACAAAAGTAATGGAATTTTATGTTGACATCAACATCACAAAACTTGTCAGGGGTAGAGGAATTTGTGAGAAACTTGCCTCAACCCCTGAAGATGTACAAAAATCAGAAACTGGTGTTGTTTTAGCTAATACTGATCAGCCTCAAAATGTTCAAGCTGCTGCCCCTGCATCAGTTGCAGGTTGGGTTCAAGAAATGACCCACTTTCTTCATACTGGTGAATGTCCACCAGGTCTAGACAGAGCAAAACAAAGATACTTTTGATTGCAATCAATTCCTTATGTCCTCATTGATAATATTCTTTTCAGGAAAGAACTGAATGGTGTTTTATTAAGGTGCATTGATGTTGATCAAACAAAAAAGGTACTTCATGAGTTTCATGATGGAGTTTCAAGAGGTCACTTTGCTCCAAGGACAACTGCTTGGAAAATTATGAGAGCTAGTTACTACTGTCCCAGCTTGTTTAAAGATGCATATGGATGGTCAAATAAGTGTATGAAGTGTGCTTTGTTTGCAGGAAAGGAAAAGCTTCCTGCTATGCCTTTACATCCAATTCAGGTAGAGTAGCCCTTCATGAAATGGGGCATTGACTTTATTGAACCAATTAATCCACCATCCAGTGCTGGTCACAAGTGGGTGCTTATTGCTACAGACTATTTCACATGGTGGACAGAGGTAGTAGCTTTGAAAGAAGCAAATGAATCTTCAGTTTTGAGTTTTTATGAAGATATAATCACCAGATTTGGAGTTCTTGACTCCATCATTTCAGATAATGCTCTTGCATTTGTTGGATTAAGAGTCACAGATTGGGCTGTTAAACACGAAATTCATTTGAATACTTCCTCTAATTATTACCCGTAGGGTAATGGATTAGCTGAAAGTACAAATAAAAATTTGATCAGAATCATTAAGATGACTATGGAAGAGAATCAAAGAATTTGACATACCACATTGAAATCTGCACTTTGGACAGATAGAATAACCCCTAAGAGATCAGTTGGTAATTCTCCATACGTACTCGTTTATGGTAAAGAGTCTAGATTACCTCTATCTATAGAGCTTCCAGCTCTAAACATTGTTCGCCAGTTGGAGATGTATGAAGAACAAGACCCAATGTCCATGAGATATGCAGAGCTCATGGAGCTCAAAGAATCAAGAGACAAAGCAATGAAAACTTTGGAGTATCATCAGCTCCAAATGAAGAAAACATTTGATAAGAAAACTACAGCCAGGGTTTTCAAGGAAGGTGATATTGTTCTCAAGTGGGATGTGCTAAAGAGTGGTCCAAGCAAACATACAAAATTTGGCCATTTCTGGGCAGGCCCTTTTGTTGTTACTGAATGCAAGGAGCATAATGCATTCTGGTTATCAAACATGGATGGAGAAAAGTTACCAATCCCAGTTA
The DNA here is from genome assembly GCA_007258455.2 of Sequoia sempervirens. Lineage (NCBI taxonomy): Eukaryota > Viridiplantae > Streptophyta > Pinopsida > Cupressales > Cupressaceae > Sequoia > Sequoia sempervirens. Next base: position 46,657 of record VDFB02210787.1, on the reverse strand, counting down.
ATGGGATTCACCTCAAATGTTGTTTTGAGGTATCATTTATCATTGTACATATTAGGTTAGGTTTTATGCTTTCAATAAGTGCTTCTGCACTTTAGTTTAGTTGTTGTTTCATTCCCTAAGTGTTGTTCCAGCACAGTAAATAGTTTCACTTCTATAGTTTCCTATTTTCATAAATGTCTAAGTGATTTGGTTCTTGAGTTACAAATGCATTTGAGCCATGTACAAAGCTGATGTTTTAAGTTAACCTCTGAGTTATCAAGTGACTCCATGCCCAATGGACAAGTCTAGGCTACTGGTTTGCATGTTTAGCATGCAAACATCCAGCTGAGGTCACCAGAAATGTTACCTGATTTTCATCTACGGGCTCAATCAGGCAGGGAAATCTATGTTTCAAGTGTTCATGAAGGCCAAATGGGGACATTGTTGTGTAGGATTAAATCATACACCCAATGATATTTCTCAAGGAAGTCTATTAGAAAGCATGCCTCATTCGGATCTGGCATGAAACTCCTCAAAGAAGAAGTCGTTGAGACCAGCTGAATGTCTTGTCAACTAGCAGTGTCTTATACCAATTTGAAATCCTCATGGTTTCCAAGACATCTCGGTCGCTATGAAGTTTTATATCTCTCTCCACTTGGGATGTCTCGCTGACAGTTGTTCACCAGGGTGGCATCGAGGGGAATGATTTGCTCTGGGATGATGTCTCTCCAACTGCGTGAAGTCTCGAAGGAGATCACCTTCGGCCTAAGGTCTGGCTGATAAATGGAGCTCTCGCCAAAAGGTTTTGGGCTCGGGGAGATTTCTCGCCGATGGTTGTTAGTCTCACCGAAACGGCCAGCGTTGGGGAGAAGACTTGCCGAAAGATGGAGGTCTCGACGAAGGGAGGTGTCATCGGGGAGATGTCTTGCCGACCCAGTGAAGTCTTGCCGAAATGTTTGAGCTCGGGAAGAAGGTTTGCGCTCAAAGTGGAATGGTCTCAGTGTAACCTCTCGCTGACTAAGCGAGGTCTCGCCGAAACAGAATGCCTTCGGTTTAATGATGGGGCTTCGAGGTAATATCTCGCCGACTCTAAGAGGTCTCGCCGAAAGTTTTTGAGTTTAGTGTGAGGTTTGGCCGACCGGTAGATGTCTTGTCGAAGGTTTGTGGCCTCATTGTAGCATCCTGCTGAGAGAATAAAGTCTCGCCGATAGATATGTGGCAGTGGTAGGACTCTTGGCCGAAGAGTTTTCATTCGACAAGAAGTCTTGCCGACTGAGGGGAGTCTTTCCGATAGTGATGGACTTGCCAATGGAAAGGGATATCGGTATGACTAATGGAAACTCATTGTAATGTCTTGCCAAATGCGGATGTCTTGCCGATGGTCTGGTTGAAGTGCTATCTACTGTCAGGTGCTTTCGGCAAGACCTCTTGCCGAAAGTGATATATCTTTCCAATAGTCTGGGCGATGACAAAGGGGATATCTGTATAACTCTTGCAGCTCGCGATGAGGTCTCGTCGACAGTGGTAAGTTATGTCGATAACTGTTGTGGAGCATTGTGGCATTGGAGAGACACAACTAGTGTCTCACCGACATGCGAGTCTGTAGGAATAACCTTTGACCATCTGGCGATCCCATGTGGCATTTTTTCAACCAATCAGAGGAAGCTACAGGTGAACCATTGGCAGCTTGACCGGTGCCAAGAAGATCAATAGAACGTAAACAACATGGACTTACTCTGAGATCAAAAGTAATGGAGCAGCTTGGTGAAGCAATGGTGTGGAGATCTAACAAGGGAGGTCGGATGCTGCTTCTTGAGGACGGTCAACTTGCAGAAAGATCTTGAGCAGGAAAAAGGCAGAAAGGAAAAAACCTCAAGTCACGAAGATAGTTGTGGAGTCTATTGGCGAGCGGTAGATTGACATTTATGATTATTAGAACAACCACATTCAAGACGGCTCTAATGGAAGTTCGAGGGTGGACACGGAGGCCAGAGGTTAATACGATTATTCCAAAAGATCTGGAGGCCATTCTTGGAGCGATCCTTCACCGAAATGGACAACGGGGATACACATTTAATGCAGAAGTAACTTGATTCAAAAGATCTAAGGCAAATCTTTCTGGAGGCTGATATTTTTTGTAAGCCCTAGGGCAAAGGCCAACACTTTTTCTATATATGGAATTTTTTCCTCTTTGAAATGGAGTTCTGGATGATGCAGCTTTGGATATAGTGACTTTTACAATCCTTTGGCATAGTTCTTGCATCCTTTTGTAACTCATGGAGATATGGAATATAGTTTACCTTGAACTTTCTCTGGTTTTGATTCCTTACCATCTTGTTCTTACAGTTGGTGTATGTTTTATGATTGATCAAACTATCTTGTAAGTGCTTTAGTTTCATTTTAGTTTTGTCTCATGCCTTATACCCTTTTCTGTAATTAGCATGTTTATTTAGGTTGTTGATTGTGTCAGTTAAATATAATCACTTGCTTAGTGTGAAGTTTTTCTTCCTTCTGCAAGTTAAAGTATTTGATCTTTCAGAGAAAATTGCATGAACAATACAGTAACAAGTTGTGTAAATTGAATTTTTGTTGGATTTCATTGTCTCCCTTTAATTTTGGTGTATCACTTCTTTTCACTTTTACAGTTTTATTCATTTTAGCACTCTTTTTCCCTTTTCCTTCAAAAAGAATCAGTAGAATAGTGACACCATAGGAAGCTGGCCTTCTCCGGAGGTTGACCTTTGCTTACAAGTAACCCACAACTTTAGAGGTCTTCCCATGTTACACTGGGGTGTTGAACATCAGGTTCAACATGGTGCAAATCCAAGTGTTAATAGTACTATTTCATAAAATATTTCATGTGGAAAATAAAAATGTAAGGCCAAGTGGGTGAGAGAATGATGAATTCTCAATTCCTAGACATACACCTCTAGCTTTTGATATTGTGACATATTCATTACCCATGGGTTTATGGCACCGTGAGTTTTAATGTAGGATGTAGAGGTGACCCCAACACCCATTTTTTAATCATTCATAGCTACGTGTGTAGACTTCCTTTGTGTGTTGTTATTAACAAAGCCATTTCTACAAACTCTTAAAGATTGTGCTATTGAGTTATTATTTCCAATTCCTCAAGGGTATATACACTCATTTAATAATTTGAAAAGAGTGCTCCTAAAACAATTTAACATTAACGTGGGCCTTAGAGTAACCCTTTCCAATTTATTTGAATGTGCCCAAGGATTAAATGAAAACATAAATGATTATGTCATATGATATGAATCTCTATTCTGTAAAATGATCACCCCAAATTTTTTAAATGAGCTTTTTTATTATACTCATCATTGTTCTCATTTTGAGCATCAAAGTAGATATCATTATCATTTCTTTGGGTTGTGCTAGGGTTTAGATAATCACTAATTCAAAGGAAGACTAGGACCATACATAACTCATGACATAAACAAACGATAGGAAAAATAAATACTAAAGGTACACTTTCATATTGAAAAATTAGAAATATCAATGATGTATCAAATGTGGAAATGAAACCCTAATGAGGTTTCCAAGGATAGGTAGGGTAAGTAAAATGGATTTCACAATCAATATAATAGAAAATATGTAACAATATAAAATCAATAAAGAAATGGTCATGCAAAGAGTTTAAAATATAAATTTGAGATGTAGATATCATAAAAGAATAGATCTAAGAAACCCTATAAAAGACTAGGTTTTATAGGATTGATTGGGTTCACTAAAATGAAAATAATAAATAAAATTTCCTTTAGGTTTAATCCAAGATAATCCATTAAAATATACACAAATATGACACTAACCTATATTAATGGTTTGGGAGTAATTATGTGGTCTAGTGTTTTCTGATATTAAATTCTAAGGTATGAAAAGAAAATAAGTAAACAAGGTACTTAGTTTGATGATCAAGGAATGTGTCATTAAAAAAGATTCTATAATATCACTTTTTTCCTAAAGTGTGTCTCCCTATTAGTTGAATGTCTTATATTTTGTGTTGATCTTATGATTTATCTAGGATCAAGTTTAGTGGTCTACATCAATCCACAATTATGGGTTCATCCTTTGAGTTTGGACTCAACCCTACACAACGTCTGCTTCTATTCTTCTTCCTAGCTAGTTGATCTTCATATTCTTTATTCCTTTCTAGTATCTAATGATTGAAGATATTGAAAATTCCTTGGAAGAGTTGTCGTTATGTTGTAAAGGGACACATGCCCTTCTAGGTCAACTTGGGGAAAGGTGTGAAAAATATCAAAGACGACAAGGAGTCCTTCTATGATGATTTACACAAATGTGTTACTCTCCTTAGTACACAAAATCTAAATATTTTATTATTGACTACTCCTTTAATTTTTCAAATCTTTGAGATGACTTTTACAAAAAGATCGTGGAAAAAATACTTTGTATGCAAAAGTTATGAGCATTTGAAGTTTCAAAAGTGAAGGATGAATTTCAAATGATTATAATTAATGTTTGGTGTATAATCTAGACAAATTACTTGATCCATTATGTAGAGCTCTAAATTGCCTTTCGAATGCCTATAAAAAATTAAAATTTTGATTAGTAATGCAAAAGTTATTTCTATTTTACGAAAGTGTGTTTTTTGGGTTTTTATGTAACAAATATCTATTTTGAAATAATGGATATAATCTTTGAATAACATATATCTAATTTGAAAGACGTAAAATTAACAAAAAAACCTCTAGGAAATGGATATCTGTTATTTTAAAACAAAGATCCGTTAATAATGGATATTCATTTGTTTTACATAAACATGTTGCCTTCATTTTTTCCTCAAGAATGCATTGGATTTAGGCTTGGGCGTGTCAAGCCTAAGGGGTCAACTAGTCCAACATGTTTAGAGGTTTCATCCTCTTTTTGTGACTTCACCCTTCATGTTGATGACCTTTTTTATCTAAATTTGATGAAATGAAAGGGTTTATTTAGGAAATTCTCAACATTTTAAAAATATAAGATATGCTTGATTATGAATTTAGTAGATAATTATTAATGATTTTATATAGCACTATGTTAGAAGTCTTGGTTTATAGATCGATTAAAAATAAATAAAACTTTCAAATCATTCCACCATTTTCAATTGGAAAGATGTGTCACTCTCTATGCTTTACTAGGTATAGCTTTTTTAAAAATTGAATTTCATATTTTTTTTACCATGTTAGGTTGGCTAGAAATTTTATTTTTAATATTTTTAAAAATTCCTAGTGAAAAATGCATAACTAATTATTTTACTTACAAAAAAATTAAATAAAATATGTCACATTCATAATTGTGTCCTTTACTTATACTTCTGTGAGCACCTCTCAAATCTGCACAAAGTTAAAACTCCATTCTATGGATTAGTTCAAGAAAACGCACTAGTTACTCCTATGAAATAATGCATCATGCCTTCATAAACAAGATAACAATACAAACTAATTGAGAGCATAAAAACAAGATGCATATCTATCCCATAGTGGATTGGTGCTTCTTTGATGTGGAAAGAAGCCCTTTCCCAATCCTTGATCAAGCTAAGCTAAATGATGAAATTACTATGAATGTGATATGAAGATGGTGTGGACAAGATTAGCTCCCTATTGAAGAGATTAACCTTGTATCAGATTGTGGAGGATTTGCTTGAGGATGAAGCCTCTATTTAAAGATTTTCAAATGCTAAGTGTTGAAGAGGGACCAATGTGGGACTAAGAAACATGCCAATAGGAAGAGGCCACTTGTCATTATGTGATTGGTTGATGCATGTGCAAGATTTTGGAAGAGTGCCCATAAGAGGGAGAATTTGAATTCAAATTGGGCAATAAATTTAGAGAGGGGGACAAGAAAAAGAGCAATAAATGCCATGTTGGAGGGACAAATCAACTTGTCATGATTTTCAAATTTGAGGGCCATGTTGAGTGAAAATGAGAGTTTTAATAAATCAATAAATTGATTTATTTGTGCAAATGGCTAAATCTAGAGAATGCAAGTGGAGAGGATTAGCATTTAATCAGGATTAATTAGCTAGGATGATGATTAGGATGTTTTGACCTTTTTGAGATAAATATTTGATTTATTTAAATCAGAAAGGATGGAAATGCATTATGATGGATGTTTGATTTATTTGATTAAAAAGGTCAATGATAATGTTTATTTGATTTTAAATAAATGACCTTAGGAGATTAATGAGATTACCTGATGAATGGATGAAGGTGAACCTGATTAACTGAATGAGTGGATGCACGTGAAGCCTGATTTACTTGAAGAATGTATAATGCTAATTTTGCATGTCTACATGTTTCCCCTCTTTGAAGCAATGTACTTGTTGTGTTGTTTCAAAGAATAAACTTGCCGCGATCAAAATAAAAAAAAAATTGATTTTTCGGATGCCCCAGCGGAAAGAAGTACACTGGTACATTGCCCCCTCGAGAGATCGATCGAAAAGATTCAATTTGAGGGTCGATCTCACGATAAAGAGGTTCAAAATGGATGGTTATGGATGATGATGCAAATGAGATGATTTTAAGATGCTTAGAATAACAAATCTATATTATCCTAAACAACTTAAATGATGATATGATATGAGATGGATGAGATGGATGATGTCATATGCTATGATTATGCAATAGGATGCTTAGACTAACAGATCTATATTATGATGATGATATGCAATGCATGTGAAATGATTGATGTTTCCTATGATGTATGATATGAATGATATGTGGTATGCTGACGGTTTGTGGATCCAAGATATATGCAGGATGCAAGTTGAATGATGGATGCATTGGCGATGCCTTGGTGATGTTATGTTAGCACAAAAATGAGATGATGACAAGAGGATCCAACAAGTCCATGATCTAATGAGACTTTATTAGAGATGATGATGATGATGATGATGATAAATGATGATAATTTGCTTATCAAGGATTGGGATTTTAAAAGGGCTACTTACCTTATGTTTGATAACACACGTAGGTACGATGCATCAAGGTATAAAGAGCCAGAATGGCGTTGTACCTAGTGCAATGGACTTTGACTCAACAAGTAGATAGGAGTATTCTTGTTCACACTTGACATACGGAAACCTTGCTAGGACATACCTAACAAAGCAAGTATTCGCCAAGTTATATTACAAGAGCATCCAACAAGCACAACAGACAAAATGATAATGATCATTGCCCCATTCCTATCTCTCTAAATCCTTCATTCAGATATCATCGAGTGGTCCTTAGAATGAGCACAATAAGATAAATCAAAAGAAAAGATCAAGTACACAAACAAGCCAATGTTCTTCCTATCTCTAGCCAAAGGGATTTGTTTTGATAGGATAAGAATCCAAGGTGATATCCAAAATGATGCCCATTGTCAGAACGATATATCTTAGGACATGCATTGTATAGGATGATGACGGTTTGATAAGTTGATTGATAGGCTAATGATATAAGGTTGATTGACATGTCTAAAAATGATCAAGAGTTTGATTTTGTGTTTTAAAGGTTTGTTGTTCGCTTTTGATTTTACAATTGAAGTTTGCTTTTTCCAATTGTTGTGATTGTTTCTGTTTGTTTTGCTAAAGGATGAAAGTGACGATCAATTTATTATGGATGATAGATTATTGCGGGTGCAAGCGAGATGAGATGGATGGATTTTTTTTCAAATATTTGGATGTTTTTGACATTTTGAAATGTTTTGAGGTTGTTTTTCATGTTTTTGAGATTTTGCAAATGTTTTCATTTTTTATTTTCTGATGTTTTGGGGTTTTCTAAGATTTTATGAATGTTTTTGTGTTTTTGTGTTTTTTGAATGTTTCTGGATTTTGATGTTTTTGGAATGTTTTTGGATTTTGATGTCTCGGGGGCTGATCAAATATTAGCCTTGCCTACGTTTAAGCTCAGAGATGACATAGTTCAGATGCCATGTTTTTGATGTTTTTTAATTTTTTGACTTGTTTTTGGATTTTTTGATGTTTTGGATGTTTTTGGATTTTCGCATGATTTTGATGATGAGGATATGGACATGTGTGATGATATCAGTGCTTTGTTTTGGAATTTTGTTGAAGACCAAGCTAAGGTTGACTGATCAAATCAATGGATTGATGATGATGATAACATTGTTGAGGATGCACAACAATGCAAGGATTGATTGATCAAGATTGATGATGATAACATTGTTGAGGATGCACAACAATGCAAGGCTAGTGTTAAGCAACACAATGATTGGGAATGATATTCCCAAGATGATGATAGATTGATTGGATTCGATTGATCAGGATTTTTAAAGCTTGATTTGTAATAAAAGATGTTTTGGATGATTTGATGTGATGTTGACATGAAAATTAGATGCGACTGACAGTGATTTCTCAGATTGATGTTCGTCAAAATATGTCATGGGCTAGTGATTCAGACTCTAGATCACAAATGCTTGACCAATTTGATTTCACATTTACCAATGTTCAGATCACCACATAATTTTGAGGATATAGATCAAGATTTATTCCTGAAGCAAGATATAATATCTGCCCCCAGTGTCTAGCAATGTACGAAATACGATGGATGGATCCTTGGATAAGTTTATGGATGGATGGATATGGTACGCACGCAAAGGATTTCAAGGATTATCTTTCGATAGGATAAGGTGTTTGGATAACGAATGCTCATCGGATAATGCTTCATGGCTCAAATAATGCTGCATAGGATAAGATTTAATGAAAACGGCCCATGTCAAGATGTTTACCATAAGCGAGCGTAAAGTGTGCCCCAAATTTTCATCAAGATCAAGATAACTCGGATGATGGATGCAGATGGATGAAAATGGATTGGATGAATGGATTTATTATGGATAATATGGATGGAATGTTGGATTTATTACAGATGGGATGAGATGCTTCCATCTGAACTGGCGCACGTAGATGCTCGATTCCACACATGATGCCTATTTACCAGGTTTTCGTCATGGTCTTGCCCAAAGTGCCGCCCATGCGATTTTCACTAGAGGATGATTTTTATCTTTACTGTTTTCAATCCTTTTTCTGATTTTTTTGGATTTTTTGCTTTTTAATTTTATTTTATTTTTGAAATATTTTAAACTCATGCTGAATCACAAGGTGTTGCCAATGTAGATGCCCCTATCATAATGTGCCATCGATATCCTACTTGAAGGAGTTGCTTTGCTAAGACACATGCACTTGAATGCAGCTTTTGGGATTCTTGATCTGCTTCGGCGATACTAGAGTTAACTTTGTCTTTGTGTGCACATCGCAATAGAGTGCCTTCAGAATCCTTATGGTGAAGGGTTGTTGCCAATACATGGTAAATGTGAGTTGGATATCATGCATGGAGGCATGGATGGAGTGTGTTTAGGGATAAGAGATGGATTGGTTGACAGTTTGGAACCTTTGACTTTACAAACTTGGGAAGATGAACAATGATGGGTGGATACAGAAGTGTGCGTGGAATTAGGACCAATTGCTTGATATACCTTGTACGTTGCTTGAAAATCTTGATTTTGCTTTTGTGGACGTCTTTGATGGATAATTTTCCCTTTTTTATTTTGCCCCATAGTTTCTTTGACTAATGGAGTTTGATAGGGATGATCTTTCTTTGTATTCTTTTGTATCCATTTGTATTTGTTTTGTCCTTCATGCTTCTTGGTTTCTCTTCGTTTGATAACATTCTTCGTACTTTGATTCAATTCTTTCTTTTGGCGTTGGTTCTAATTCATGGATGGGGTGATGGGTGGATGGAGATTCATGACATGGTTGGTTGTAGTATTGGCATTGGTTTCATCAAAAGGATTCTTCATGCTCCCTATGTTGATGTTTGCTTGAGATGAAGTTGCCCCCAGTATTGTGGAAGTAGTATCTTCACACTTTGATTCTGCTTGTTTCAAGAGTTCCTCCTTAGAGTGCATTCTCTGATAAATGACCACCGTAGGTGACGTTTCAATTTGCTGCTCCGCTAACTCTGGAATACCATGTTCTATCTGACCAACTTCCTTGAGTGGATAATGTTGGATGTCTTCATACATGATGTCTTTAGTCTAGATTCTGGATATATCTGATACTATTATTGACAACTCTTTTTGACCGTAGGAATTGATAATCTGCTCTTTTTGTGTAACAAAATCTTGTTCTAGATGCAGATCATCTATGTGTCCATCCAAAGAAAGCATCTCAAGGGTAGATGGAGGAGTATGGATATGATCATTTTGCATAGATAGGAGATTTTCCATTAGATTATTGTAGTATTTTGAAGATACAAATTCTTGATCTTGAATTATTTTGGAGTTGCTTTCGACATGCTTTGGATCAAGTTCTTGACATGGGTCCATTTCAAAGGATGGATTGCTTACAAAGGGTTTTTGGATGTCTTCATTAGACATGGTAAGTGGTTCAATATCCTCAAGTGTCAAGTTCAGGGTTTCTTTAGTATCTGTAAACATGAGGTCGAAGAGGGTCAACCTATCTTGGAAAGGACCATTGCTAGACCTTAGTGAAATATTTTGATCATGCTTTGGAATAATTTCTTGAGATATGTCCTCTAACTCATAAGGCGATGGAGAGACATTTTCAACATGATCATAGGTTGATGGATCGTGCATTATGTCAATAGGATCAAATAATCCTAACACTCCTTGAAATAAATCACTAAAGAGTGGCTCTTGATGTATGGTTATTTGATCATCTGATGGGGTAGAAACATCTTCAAGGTGCTCAGTGATGGATTGATCTTTCTCCTTGTTCTCAATAGTCGTGGTGGAGAGATTGCCAATGCTATCATTTCTCCCAATAATGATTATCTTTTGATCAAATAGGTCGTGGATGAGTTTCTTGAGTCGAACACAATCTGATGTTTTGTGTCCCCTTATTCTATGATAACCACAAAGGTGCTTCTCGTTATACCTTGGTGGTTTAACTAGGGGTTCTTGATAGTTCCCATAGACATGGAGCTTGATGATATTTTCTTGTACCAATTGTTGTAGGACTGATTTGATTGGTCTCCCAAGTGGTGTGTATTTTTGCTTGTTTCCTTGTGAGATTTGTACTTTAAATTGACCTTGTGGTGATCGATTTTGGAGGTGTGGTGATTGATCTTTGAGATGGGATGATTGATTTTTGAGACATGGTGATTGATCTTTGAGACATGGGGTTTGGATTTGTTGATGTGGTCGATCTTGATATCTAGCTTCTTGACATTGGAGATATTGTTGTTGATGTTGTTGTGGACACAACTCAATGCTTTGATGACATGGTTCAACCAATGGAAGAGTGTATTGACTTTGGAGTGAAGATATCTCTTGGCTCAATAATTCAATTAGTTTGGCATGTGAAGCAAGTTGTTCTAGCGAAATTTGATTTTGATTTTGACTCCCTTGATTTGGATTTTGTTCAAGCAAATTTGGAGTGTGTACTTGTGTTTTTTTTTGGACAATTTTTTTGATTTGGGATGACACTCAAATTTGGCATGATATGTTGAAATTGAAGATTGTTGATGTTGGGAATCACATTGCCTTGACTTGGAGTTGTTAACATCTTGTTTGTATTTTGAACAATATTCGTATGATTTGTAACCATATTTATCCCAAAGGTTGCCGGATTCATATTTTGAAAACTTGTACTTGGTACATTCTCATTTGGCATGTAGGGATTTGGTGAGGTGACGTTGTTCGTTTGAATGGCCATGCATTGGGTGTTTGGTTGATGGATTTGTAGGTTTGGACTTGGATTTAAATCTACCATTGGTAAATGTGTTCCAATCTTTGATTTGGGCATACTCACACTTGTTGTACCATTGATGTTTGTAGGAGAAAACAATCCCATGTATGGATTGTATAGATGTGAGTGTTGATAATCAATCGGCATTGTAAGGCTTTGAAGATTCAATTGATTTGGATTACTCAAGATGTATGGATCAAGTTTGTATTCCATGTTTTCCTTGTGTTTTGACCTTGTTGTGAAAGTGACCTCTAAGGTTCTTAGGACTTAATGACGAGATGAAGGATGAAAGGGGGTGAATGATATGAGTGTCGAACGTTTAGGGACTTTGGATCAATGCTAGACTTAGGGCTTGATTTTTGATTGGTTTGATTTGGATGATGAACTTGTAAACCCTAAAATGTTGGATGTGATATTTAGGATAAACATTGTTCAAGAAAGTGGTAATTTAATTAAGTGTGTGAGGAAGGATTCATCCAGACACACTTAACTAAGAAATTGACTTTGATTTGGTTTTGAGGATGATTTACCCAAGTCTAGAATGATATTTTAAAAGCTCTAAAGTTGTTTGGATGGATGAAGATGACAAATGTTTGGATGGATGAAGTGTTTGATTCGATCCTAAGAGACTTAGAGAGACTTTGTTTACTAGGCCAAGGTATTGAAGAACATGCCTTTCTCTACGAGCAATCAAAAGACCAATATGACCAAAAGATATCAAGCACATGTGTGGGGTCCAATTTGTTATCTTTGCTTAATGATTACTTTTTACCACAAACACACTTCTTGATTAGGTTTCAAACTGAATGTCCAATGTCACAACTTCTTTTGGTCCCACAAAGTGCTATGTGGAAGTTCCAAGAAGTTAGGACAAGGGTTGCCTAATATTGACCTTTGTAAGAGCAAATTAAGATGTAAACCCAATTACTTAGAAACCTCTAAGGACATAATCCCAAGGGTAAGCAATAGTTGTCAAAGGTATTTGCTCTAAGTAAGGGGTTTGAAATTTTGATGATGATATTGAATGTTGGTTTTCCAATGTTTTCGATAAACACACTATGTTTTCAAACAAGCAATGTAACATCCTAGCTCAATTGGTACATTTTTCTTGGTGGGATTGCCTCATGCCCTTCATAGTAGAAGAGATGATTTTACATGCAACCAAGGATAAAATATAAAGGTATGTTAAGAATGAAGTCTTAACCTCTATATTTCAACCAAGATCGGACATGGCAAGTAACTTCTTGGAATCTAAGTTCCAATGCACCACTTCGATAAACTCACTGGATGGATAGATGGCTTCTACAAACAAGGTTCTTAATGACACAACATCGGGGACATGGCACCTTGTGAGCATCCAGCAAGCCACTAAAGGCTTTAATCAATCCTACTAGGGGCTCTTATACGTTTTACGGTAGTACCCCGTTCTGAAAGACATTGTACGGCTAAGGCCTACATACCATGAGGACTTGACAGTTTAGTCTTATCCATTGTATACCGGCCCGAATGAAAAACTAGTTGGAGTTGCCTTCGAGTTCTCCTTTCGGATGTGTCTCTTAGGCAGGCCCCTCTAAAGGTAAACAATAGTGAGCAAGTACATCCGTAGTTCGATCGACCTCCATTTAGAAACAAAGGGAGAACACACGCGATATACCTAACTCACACTCACAAAGTATTTTGTTCAATTTTAAACCCAAATCGAAGTGTGGAGGCAATATTTTATGCAACTTAATGTCATCAAAAAGACTTTTGATTCTCAAGATCGTTGTGAAGCGTGAGAGAAGTGCATACGCCTTTTTAGATGAGATTACTTTGAATAAGAGATTACGAAACACGAAAAACACATGTTTGTTTTAAGCCTCAAAGCAATGATTGAATTCGTTTTAAGCACCAAAATAAAATGTGACAATTTGTCTTGTTCAATTTTAACCCAAAAGTAAAGTCTATTCAGTTTTTAAGGTTCAATTTTAGACCAACTTCAAAAGGATCAAAACAATGATTGATTTTAAACCCAAATCAAAAGTGAGTTGTCTTAAAATAGAAAACAAAATCAAGAAATGAATGCCTCAAGTTATTGCAATAAGCATTAAAAAATGCTTTTTTTTCAAGTTCAAGGCCCAAATTAAAAAGTTTCTCCAAAGATTGTTTCCTTCGCTTTGAATTTGCAAGTTCTCTCTCCAAACAAAATCTCTCCTCGCTTTCCTATAAAAAGAAAAAAAAAAACAAAACAAAACAATCTTGTGAGGATTAGAATATTAAATTCATTTTGATCACTAACTCCAAACAATAATATGTGTAGACACCTAAAAATGGTCTGGAGAATCCAATTAATCGAATACGCCTTATTTGATTAATTAACCTTAAATTCCTCTACTTAGTAAATAAATAAAAATATTTATTTATATTAAGTTCATTTATCAATTCTCCTATTTTTCTCTCCTAATTAAATAAACAAAATTAAAAACTTTGTTTTATTTAATTATTATCATTTTTATCACATTAATTCTCTCTTAATTAAATAAACAAAATTAAAAACTTTGTTTTATTTAATTATTATCATTATTTCTTCTATCTTAAAATTGAATACACAATTTAAATAATTCGTGTTATTTAATTTCACATTTCCTCTTAATTAAATAAAGATTGTCAAAAATCTTTTATTTAATTATCACTCTCCTTTAATTTAATAAAACCAAACCCTATAGTTTGATTTATTAAATTATTTATTCCTCATTTTTGCTAAATTTAAATAAATTAAAATTATTTAAATTTATTGCATAAAGTTTGCACTATTCCCTCACCAATAAATATTTATTTCCCCACCAATGAAATTAATGGCACTGCCATTCACGGGAAAGCTTCAGGGAAAATCTGCAGGAAGATCTCTCAACAACCTTCCACCCACCTTCCCTCTTATCTTGCCTGGTGTTTTCATGGGGAGAAACCATTCTCCATGATCAGCTCCTTCTTCTCATCCCATGCCTTTGGATTCTCCAGAGGAAATCACAGCCCCTCATCCCGGTTTCCTGTGCAATTGTGCTGTCGTGAAAGCTATAAATATAGCTCTTGGGCTACAAGAAAAGGACCCCAACGAATGCAATCTTACTCTGCAGGTTTCTAGAGCACTCAAGCATCCAAACCATCCAGCATTGAAGCAACCATCCAGCATCCACCAAGCATCATCCTTTTGCAGTCATGGCTGCCATTAGCATAGAATTGCATACTTAAATCATATTAGAATCATCTTAGTTTAATTTCTCATTCTCTAAGTGTCACTAAATAGTTTAATTAGCTTAAGAATCTGAGAGCTAAATAAATTAGTTCAGTCTTTAGAGTTAGAGAGCAATAGGATAAATTTCTGTAGATTTTGTAGTTTAATTTAGTTTAAATTTCTTAATCTTAGATGCAATATCTTATTTAGAAGCGTAGAGGCATTGTTTACTTAGTTTTCCCCTTTTACACGCTTACAGAATGGCGCCCATCGTGGGGCAATACCCCGAATTTTACTAATTTTTGAAAATTTTGTCGTACAGGAATCGGCGTAAAAGTTTTCGTTTTTACAGGAATCGGCGTAAAAGTTTTCGCGGGAACGAGAGTTTTTACAGCGCGCCGGGTTCTTTTTCCAGCGCGCCGGGTTTCTGTTCTAGCGCGCCATTTCTTTTCATTTAAAGTCATTTATTTCATCTGGATCCGACGCGTCCGCGGCCAGATTTCTTTTATTTCTTTCTGTTTGGTTAAAATTTACCAATCCTAGGGTAGAAACATTAAAATTTACCAATCCTAGGATAGAAATGGTTAAAATTTTATCAATCCTAGGATAGAAATGGATTAAAAATGTACCAATCCTAGGATAGAAACATCACACTTCTATTTTGAGGTTTTAAAATTGAACATTTTGCTTGTCATGGAGCAATATCTCCATTAGAAGTAAATCATTTGTCTTTTGGGCTTAAAAAGAACAGAATCTTGCTGTGTTTGGGTGACAGGTTTATGCTCTCCCCTTAACTGGGTGCATCAGAATACCAGACTCACCACTTACTTTATGCATTTTATGCTTTTGTTAAAACCTTTAGACAGGCCTGCCGTAGTGGGAAAAAGTACTCACCCTACGGGAACGACCTGAGTGGGGACAGCCAAAAGCCATGGTATTCCAACCCACTTTAAAATTTATGTGAATTTGGGGAAACCCTCTTTCAACGGAAGTGCGCAGGATAACCATCCCCAAAATCTTTGTTTTAAAGATTGGGAGGTCTCTCGAGGGAGTTTATCCATTTGCCGCTCCGAACGGAAACCATATCTAAGAACCTAGAACTAGAAGCACGCTTGTCAGTTTCCGAACATTGTAATACTCGGCGGTGCAGGGGCGGGGAAGAATCTACCCTCAAGCACTCACCATATAATTGCCAAGGACTGTTTGCTCAGGGGATCCGGTATCCACTTCCGTCACTCTGAGTACGCACCTGGAAAAGACAAAAACACGGGCGCCCTCTAGGGGGTGACATGGCTGTGTGAGTCGACGCAATTCCAAGCTGTGGGCCGTTCGAGTATATAACGATGACCTTTTGTCTCTAGGAGTGAGTCTGTTTGAATTGTCTTATCTTGTTATCAAACCGGTAAAAATCAAGAAGAATCATTGATTCTTGAGAACATACACTACTTGTTTAGATTCTAGGATTTTAAAACCATTCTATTCTTGATTGCTGTGTTTTCTGTCATTAAACTCAGATAAGATCATCACAAAAATCCTAAAAAAATCAAAACACTTGTGGATTTCTCATGATTCGAGATTGGGTATCCACCAAGTTTGTCAAGAAATCTCTTGCCAAACGAATCCGAAAACCAAAAAGGACACTTGCCTACAAACAACTCCTAAGAAAACAAAGGTTTCTATATCAAAGCAGGAAAGTTCTACTCCAACATAGAACCTTTATTCATAGGTATCACGATTTCTCTAGAGGTTATACAGACGACTACGCCGTAGCTCCCTTAGACTCACAAGCATACTTTCAAAGAAGAGCTCTTAGGCAACATCACAATCATAGTCAGAGAATTCGTCCTGAATACATCCCACAACCGGCCATCCAATATGATACCAGACCAAGTGAGTTTCATAGAATAAGGTAATTTTGTCTTAAACCCCTTCAGGTCATAGTTTCAGCGCGCCCGGTTTCTGTTTCAGCGCGCCTGAGTTCTGTTTCAGCGCGCCTAGTCTCTGTTTTAGCGCGCCCGGTATCTGTTTTAGCGCGCCCGGTTTCTGTTTCAGCGCGCCCGGTTTATATTTCAGCGCGCCTAGTCTCTGTTTTAGCGCCTCTGATCTCTGTTTTAGCGCGCCCGGTTTCTGTTTCAGCGCGCCTGAGTTCTGTTTCAGCGCGCCTAGTCTCTGTTTTAGCGCGCCCGGTATCTGTTTTAGCGCGCCATAAAACCCGAAAAATAGAGAGTTAATAGGACATTCTGTCAGCTTGCCCATATCAAATACAAGGTTTCTATCAGTTCAAAACAATTTTTTTTACAGTCCAGAACACAATAGTCATACAAAAAGAAAAAGCTTTACCCCTATACCTAAATCTTGCAGCATCTTGCATAGTGTCGTTATCACCAAAATCTAAGATTTTCTGTCAAAATTTCCTATCAAGGATTCTATCATCCTTTCATCACGAAACTAGACAAAACAAAATCAGATTTTAAATCAACAACTTGACACTTATCCAATCAAATCCAAGATCAAAGTCTAGGGTAAACCTTTTAACGTTTGTATGCCTATCTTCACGCGAGCAGCATATCAAAAACAACAAGAACAAGAAAACGAAAAAATAGCAGCCATGACTGAAGAAAACCCTTGGGGACGATATAGCAACACTGATCCTCTTATTAACTCACATGAGAAGGAAATAACTGCAGAAGAAATCGAGAAAGTGCAACAAGACCCTCATTTCCATAAATTTATGGAAAAGATGCTAGAGCAAGACATGGAAAAGTATCTTCTCTTATTAGCTGACAAAGGTGCTAAGCTTCCTAAAGACTTTGATGTCAATCAACTCAAGGAAGCAACCACACCTAACTCAACTAATATAGAGAATCCAAATCAAATAGATGCTTTGACAAGACAAATCCAACAGTTACAATTACAATTCCAGAATATCCAACAAGGGCCAACAAAGAGGTATCTATTACAAGACATTTGCCCTTATCCATTTGACTCAAGCATCAACATGATACCATTTCCAAGGTATTGTGAGTACCCAACATACAACAAATACAATGGGAGAACTGATCCGTTTGACCACGTACGAGAATTTCGAGCTATGAGCATAGAGTTTGCACACGAGGACTCTTACTTACTACGGTTATTTCCAAGAAGCCTAGGAAACACTTGCATGGAGTGGTTTTCTAAATTAGAACATGGAATTCAATCCTTTGAAGAAATAATCAATAGGTTCATAACACACTTCTCATTCAACATCCAACATGGGGTAACCTTAAAAGAACTTTACAACACCAAACAAGCAAAGGGCGAAAAGTTTCTCTCTTTTCTCCAACGATGGAGAAGGCTATTTGCTAAATACCCTAGATCTATTCCTGAGGAGGAGAAGATAGAGATGTTCATTGATAACTTAGTAGATGGCATGAACTACAGATTGGACTTACAATGTCCATCCACATTTGAACAAGTTATCGAAAAAGGGCTTAAAATCGAAGAGGCTCTAATCAAAAGAGGAACAATCAAACATTTCACTGAAGGTTCAAACAATAACCATTCCTCTAACAGCAACAACGAAAAGCCAAGATTTTGGCAAAAGAACAAGAATACCGATACCATAGTCGATGCACATACATCTAAACCAGTATTCACCTTGACACCAACTACTACAAACAAACAAAACAATGGTTTTAATATCAAACAAAGTAGTGACCAAGGAAATAATCAAAACAGTGGAGAAACGAAAACCCAATCATTCCAACGACCCTCCAATAAACGAAAATTCACGCCATTAGGACAATCGTTGGAATCAGTCCTCAAAGAACTTTTAAATGAAAAACTCATTCAAGTGCAAGAGGCTAGAAATTGGGACCCTCAAGTCAAACCATCATGGTGGAATGACTTACATTACTGTCACTATCATCAAAATAAAGGTCACATGACTGAAAATTGTTGGCAATTAAAACATGTGGTACAAGACCTCATAGATCAAAAGAAAGTATTTGTAGAGGGCCCTCAAACAAACAAGGATCATACAACATTCAAAAATCCTCTACCCAATTATCAAAAGGGAGAATCTTCTTCCACAAACACCAAAGGTAAAAACGTTGGTTATGTTTATGACGCAACAATCCTTTGTCTTTCTGCTGCCAAAGAGGATGAAGAGTTATGCAATCAAATCAACCAGAAAAATGACATTACACCTACCAAATTGGTACAACATATGGACAAATCCGAAAACCAAATCAATGTAGTCACACTCAAAGGGAAACAAGAGTACCAACCGGTTAATGCCACAACAAGGGCGCAATCCAAAGTTATATTGAAAGGAGCATCAATATCATCCCCATCAGTGGATCCCCCCTCCAATCAATATAATCTCATCGATCAATTGCAGAAAATACCAGCTCAAATATCAATCTTGGAACTTTTGAAGATCTCCCCATCACACAAAGAGGTTCTTGAACAAGCTCTCGTATCAACTACAGTACCTAACAATCTGGATGTGTGTCAATTCCAAGCTATGGTGGGACATCTATCTGCACCTCATTGCCTTTCATTTTCTGAACATGATGATGTATCACTCAACCACCCGCATAATTCTGCCCTTCACATTGAAGTCCTTATCCACAAACATCGTGTAAAACGTGTCCTGATAGATGGAGGGGCTGGTTTAAATATTTGTACCTTAAAGCTGATTCGTGCACTAGGATACTTAGATGAAGCCATTGATACCAGAAGAAAAATCACAATCAAAGCATATGATGAAGAAGAAAGGTCCTCTACAGGATTGATCATATTACCCATTCAAGTTGGGCCTACTGTCCAAAAAGTGGTTTTCCAAGTCTTAGATAGGGAACTGACATACAACATACTATTGGGACACCCTTGGATCCATGATATGCAAGCAGTACCGTCTACCTATCATCAATGCCTAAAATTTCCCGTCAATGGACAGGAGGTAACAATCACAGCAGACTACAATGACACCCAAGCTTGTCATACATTGAAGACATCTCAGGATACATTCATACCTAACAATAGAGAAGTTGGCACATCAGATAGTGAGCAACAGCAAAGTTTCATTTCAAAGTGGCTTCCAAAACAACAAAAATCACAAGAGATAAGGATGGCACAATCTAACTCTTCAAATGTTGGAGAACAATTGGCTCCACTCTCACATCAATTCACCAAGGAAGTACAGATAAGTGACAAAGGAATTAGTGAATATGGTGTTGGACACTCATTTCATCTATCACAAATATTACCCTCTTTACAAACATATGGACAGCCATCTACAAACACCCACACTTCAGAACAATCTACAACAGCATTAGATGGCAGATTTGTAAAAGCTGGGAGCTTAGATGAAGAATCAGAAGATAAGGCCATACTAAATTGGCTTTATAAAGATGAGGAAGCCCCCGCTTCCACAAGTAACATCATAGAGACAACTCAATATGGGAAAGGAAAAACTATTCTTGAGAAGATGGGATATTCAGGACAGGGACCTCTTGGATTAAGGAAACAAGGCATAACAGAACCAATCCAGCCTCTTACGCTCCAACATAAGGAAAAAACTGGACTAGGATACACAGAAAAAGCAAGAGCAGAAATCACCAATAAAACTGTGGAGTGTATTCTTCAAATAAGAGATAATTCTGAAACAGATTCAAATGAGTATGAGTGGGACAACTTATCAGAAATTTCCTATGAAGATATTCAGGTTGACATTATCAAAAAGTATACCCTCAATCACGAGGAGGGTCAAAGCTCAAGTTTTAATCCTATTGTCTTTGAAACACAAAATTTTGATGACTCAAGTGAAGATGAACGGACATCGATTGAGATAAATGATGTGGAAGAAAATGCCTTTGTAGGCCTCGACATAACCATAGACAACCTAGACGACATTTCCGTCTGAGCTTTCACAATCGCTGACCTCAACCCATCTAATGATTCATTGCCTTTACTACATCCCGAACTTATCGAATGGGAAGCCCAACATCCTATTAATCTCCCTATTTTTGACAATGACTCCTCCATTATTAACTACCTTTGCTGTGAGGAATCCGATACTTGTTCTACCAATACTTCTTTTAATGATGCTTTTAGGCAGGAGGATGCCAAACCTTCCAGTTGCAAAAATATGAAAGAAAAAAATGGATCTAATGGTGAAAACCATTCTATGGCAGTATTTGATCCTAAAATAGTAAAAATAAAGAATGCATCCGATGGCAAAAACCTCATTGAGGCACCAAAGGATGGAAGGTTTGACATTCTCCCGCAACATTACCATGACAGGTCATCAGTATTAATAGAACCCACACAGTCTATTAATATTGGCACAGCGGAAAAAGCAAGAATATTACACCTGGCCGCATCCATGACAGATACAGAAAAGCCAGATTTTATCAAATTCTTTGAAGAACGATGCATCAATTTTGCTTGGTCATACTCTGACATGCCAGGCTTGGACACAGATCTCATTATGCATCACTTATCCTTACCAGCTGGCACTAAACCAGTAAAACAGAAGCTGAGAAAAATGCATCCACATGTTGCATTATTAGTGAAAAATGACTTGAAGAAATTACTTGATGCTGGATTTATCAGATCTATTGACTATGCGGAATGGATATCCAACATTGTGCCTGTTTCAAAGCCAGATAACACCATCAGAATATGTACTGATTTTCGGGATTTAAATAAAGCATGTCCAAAGGATGATTTTCCTTTGCCAAACATAGACATGATTGTAGATCTCACAGCCGGCCATAAAATGCTATCACTCATGGATGGATTTTCAGGATACAATCAAATCAAGATAGCTCCTGAAGACCAAGAAAAGACAGCCTTTACATGTCCATGGGGCACCTTCTGCTGGAATGTCATGCCTTTTGGGTTAAAGAATGCAGGAGCTACATACCAGCGGGCTATGACAACAATCTTCCACGACATGATGCATACCTTCATGGAGGACTATGTGGACGACATCTTAGCAAAATCTTACACCAGGGAAGGACATCTAGAGATATTGGCCAAAATATTTGACAGGTTGGAAAAATTCAAAGTCAGATTGAATCCAAAGAAATGTGCCTTTGGAGTAACATCAGCAAAGCTCCTAGGATACATAGTTTCTACAAAGGGAATTGAAGTAGATCCGGCAAAAGTCCAGGCCATTATGGAAATGCCACCTCCTAAGAATATCAGCACATTAAGATCTCTACAAGGCCGACTACAGTCCATCAGAAGATTCATCTCCCAACTAGCAGATCGGTGTCATCCGTTCAACCATCTCTTGCATAAAAATGTGCCTTTCAAATGGGATGAACAGTGTGAGAGTACCTTCAATCAAATCAAGCATTATCTGATGACACCACCAATCTTGGTACCACCCAGTGAAGACAAGCCATTATTGTTATATATTGCAACAACATACATTTCTTTAGGAGCCTTGCTAGCACAAGAGGATAATGAAGGAAAGGAACAGGCTATATACTATATCAGCAGGACACTCAATGGACATGAAGTAAACTACACCTTCATTGAAAAATCATGCTTAGCAGTAGTATTTGCAACACAAAAATTGTGACACTATATGCTTACTCACACTATCAAGCTTGTTGCAAAAATTGATCCTCTCAAGTATTTACTGAGCAAAGCAGCTTTAACAGGAAGGTTGGCAAAGTGGGTCATGCTCCTCAGTGAGTTTGATATTCAGTATGTGGAAAGGCGAGCTATCAAAGGACAAGCCATCGCCGATCAATTAGCAGAAGCTCCATTATCTGACAGTCATCATATGACCATGGAATTTCCCGATGTAGATATCCTCAATATAACAACACAACCATGGCAACTCTACTTCGATGGATCCTACACACAACATGGATCGAGAGCGGGAATTTTATTTGTCACACCTCTTGGGCACACAATCCCGCGATCATACAGGCTTACCTTCCGTTGCACTAACAATGTGGCAGAATATGAAGCTTTGATCCTTGGAATGAAAGTAGCTATTGAATGGAAGATCACAGAACTACAGGTGTATGGAGACTCCCAGTTAATCATTTATCAAGTCAATAATGATTATCAAACTAAGGATGACACACTGATTTTGTACAAAAGGCTGGTGGATGACCTACGAAAATACTTCATAGAAATCAAATTTGAGCAGATACTAAGATCAGAGAACAAAGCAGCAGATGCCATGGCCACAATAGCATCTCTTCTACAAATGCCTGAAACGCAAGATCGTTATCGATTTATTGTAGAACAAGTATCAAATCCTGCATACGCAAATCCCAAATCCCAAACCATAAGCCTTTTGGATAGGGCCCAATCCTCCATTTATGGAGACATTTATACTTATCTGAAAGATAATGTCTTACCACCAGATCTTTCTCGCAACCAAAAGCGCAACTTCATACGCCAATCTGCCAAACATACCATTATTGCTGACACCCTTTACCGTCGAGGCCTAGATGGTACTCTTTTACGTTGTCTAGAACATGACGAATCCGCTTCCGCTTTACATGAGGTCCATGAAGGAATTTGTGGTACACATTCAAGTGGATTATCTTTAGCCAAGAAACTCCTTCGTTTGGGATATTACTGGCCACACATGGAGCAAGAATCTTATCAATTTGTAAAAAGATGTACAAAATGCCAGATCCATGGCAATCTTATACATGCACCAGCACAAGAGCTACATCCATTTGCAACTACATGGCCTTTCTGTCAGTGGGGACTAGACTTGGTAGGGAAAATTCACCCATCTTCATCTAATGGACACAAGTTCATTATCACAGCCACCGAATATTTTACAAAATGGGTGGAGGCAGTTCCCTTAACCACAATCACTGGAAAGCAAATATCATCTTTCATTCTTAATTATCTCATTTGTAGATATGGGATACCCCAGTCAATCATCACAGATAATGGCAGGCCTTTCAAGAACCAAGACGTCCAAGAGCTATGTGAAAAGTTCCACATCCAACATCGCTTTTCAACCCCATATTACCCTCAAGGTAATGGACAGGCAGAAGCTTCAAATAAAACAATCCTCAAAATTCTCAAGAAGACTGTAAATGAAGTGGGACGTGATTGGCATGTTCAGCTAAACCCTGCTCTTTGGGCTTACAGGACAAGCATCAGAACACCAACAGGAGCTACACCATATGCTCTTGTCTATGGATCAGAAGCAATTTTGCCTATTGAGGTAGAAATCCCATCCCTTCGAGTTTCACTAAAGGGACTCATTTCAGATGAAGATTATAGGGTCTCTAGACTTCAGGAACTAGAGCTACTTGATGAACGTCGACAACAAGTTGTTAATCATTTAACAGCCTATCAACAAAGGATGTCTAGAAACTATAATCATAGGGTTAAACCTAGAGTCTTCCAGATTGGAGACTTGGTCCTACGGGAAAACCCTAGAAATCAAGCAGACAGAGAAAAGAAGGGAAAGTTTGAACCTAACTGGATAGGACCTTATGTTATCATATCAGTCTATGGATCAGGAGCATATCGACTGTCTACACCAGAGGGAGACATGTTGGAGGAGCCCATGAACAACATTCATCTCCGGCGATTCTACACTTGAGGATATCTAGTGCACGGTCAATAAAGTTGTCTTGATGAAAACCTGGCAAACAGGCGTCATGATGACAGAAAAAGAGAGAGAAATAAAAAAAGAAAAAAAGAAAAGAAAGAGGACACAATAAAAAACAAGTGATGAAAACCTGGCAAACAGGCGTTACTTGTGATTTTCACCAGAGCTCCTCTATCTATTAGGTGCAGTGTTGTTACGATTGTTTCCTTTCATATCATTTCCTTCTATCATTTGAGATCATCACTATCCATATCATAGCATGGATACCATGTTTTACCTTAGCTTGGGGGCAACATCCTAATGTTATCTGGTACAAGTAGGCTTTCAGCTTGCATGGAAGGGCAGTTAAACATAACAACATCAAGTGGCAACCCATCAAAATCCAAAAACATCAGAAAACCCATCAAAATCCAAAAACATCAGAAAACCCATCAAAATCCAAAACATCAGAAAATCCAAAATCCAAAAACATCAGAATATCCAAAATCCAAAAACATCAGAAAATCAAAAACACAAAAATAGAGTCTGCATCAGTCAAAAAGTGGAGTCTGTGTCAGTCGAACTACGTGGTCTCTGCGTGTATAACGTAGGCAAGACTAATCTTTGATCAGTCCCCGAGACCCCTAGGATAGGTCTTTTAGGTCGCATCACTTGGTCAAAACATCTGGGAAAATCATGCACACATCAGCACACACATCTCGACACTGATGATCTAATCTGAATAATGATTTGAAAATACATTAAGTAGAATTTGAATTGTTGTACTTTTCATTTTATCATTTGATTATCATTTCTTTAGAGCGACTCAATGATGTATTGAACTAGAGAAGTAAGGAAGCAGAATGATATCTTTTCTTTGTTTGCTGTTTGTGAATTAGTCGTTATTATTTTGTGAATTGTCGCAGGAAGTGCTCTACCAAGTATCATGGATGACATTCTGATTCACTTAAGAAAATGATTAATTCTTGTCTGTTTACGCAAGAAATGCTCAGGTCATCATTGGTCTATCTCATACCATGATGCTTGTGTTCGCTTGCAATATCAAAAATCATGAAAGAAATACTCAGGTCATCATTGGTCTATCTCATATCATTGATGCTTGTATTCACTTTCAACATTTTAAAAATAATAAAGCTCAGTGATGATACAAAGCAGATTAAATGATTATTGAAGTGACACTTAGGTTTGCATTAATGAAATAGACATTTGCATGGTTAACATAGATTGCATTCATAAATTCATCTGCAGAAACGGATGGCACAAGTTACAATGATTCAATCGCAAAATGATGTTATCTTTTTCTTACTAACGGCTGAGTATACTTGACACATGCATAAATTCACAATAAAAATCTCATTTCGTGACATCATATACACGTTATGTTACACCATTCCATTCATCATCACATGTTCATCATACATCATTAAATCACATTTCATCACATATCATTTACATTTCATTGCATTACATCTTCATCATACATATCATTCCATTTATATCTATACATTCATCATTACATATTCATTTATCCATACATCATTTATCATTACATATTCATCACATCATTATATTCAATCTCATTAAATATCATTCCATTCATCATTACATTTCATTTACATTTACATCTCATCATTCATTAAATATCATCTACTCATTTGTCATTACATTTTAAATCACATTTTATCTTAAATCATTCTATTCACATCTCATTATTCATCATACACTTAACACATATCACATATTCATTTATCACATTTCATTTACATACATCATTACATTTTATCATTAGTCATCCATTTATCACAAAATCACATTTCCATACATCATCAATCACAATTTTATAATCATACATTACATCTCATAAGAAAATAAATACATCATCAATATCATTTCATCCATCACATCAATACATCATAAAATCCATACATCCGTCACATCATAAAATCCATACATCCATCACATCATAAAATCCATACATCCATTACATCAATCAATCCATAATTCCATCACATCAATACATCATAAATCCATACATCCATCACATCAATATCATAAAATCAATGCATCCATCATAAAATCAATGCATCCATCACATCATAAAGTCCATACATCCATCACATCAATACATCATAAATCCATACATCCATCACATCAATATCATAAAATCAATGCATCCATCATAAAATCAATGCATCCATCACATAAATCATGTAAAATCATATCAGAGATCAATCGAACCGCTGCACATATATATCTCGTCAACTGTCAAAGTATACAATGAAGTCTGAAAAGAATAAAACTAACATCATGTCAAAAATGGCTGTATAAATCTCAATGGCTACACATAGAATCTCAAGTAGTACTCCCACCAGAAGGAGCAGGTCTCGCACCAGTATCTGTACCACCACCGGACGTCCCAGGATCTCTCGGATCTCTCGGAAGAGGCTGTGTCACACCTCTGCTCACTGTCCTAGACCGACTCCTCTCTGAGCGCGACTGAACATAGCTGGCTCTCTGCTCTGGGGGACACAGCTCATGATAACGGCTCCGGTAGAACTCTATCTCCGCACCTGCCCGCATAGCCTCTCGCATATAGTCGGCCACAGAAGTACCATCTGCCACTCTAGTAACCTCTACCAGTGCTGTCCGTGTCTCGGCCCCACTCTGACGTAAGACTGCGGCTCATCTGCCTGCGTAAGGGCTGTGGTCCTGTGCTGAGCCTGAGTCACTACGTGAGTATTGCTGTAAGCCCCATCTCTCTCACTAATCAGAGATGTGATCTGAGTCTGAGCAGTGGCTAACTGTGCCTGTGTCTGAGCCTGAGTCTGGGCTAATAAACCCTGTAACTGAGCTAGCTGACCCTGCAATGTCTGCACGCACAGTAAGGCTGCCACCTCTGAGGGATCTGCCGAGAGGATGTCACAGCCTGCCTCTTACGAGGCGCACTGGAGGAGGGCTCGGATGAACCTGCTACGCTCGGTCCCCTCCCATCTCCGCCATCATCGCCACTGCTATCCTCACTGCTATCTGAACTGTCATCACTGTCAGTCTCAGCTGCTCTCCACATCGACATCAACATCCTCCTCTCTCCCCCGTCGCTGACCGACCTGAATCCCCCCTGCTGGTGCTGCTGCTGGTGCTGGTGCTACTCTGGTATAGGTGCTGGCTCATCTGGAATGGTAATCCGTGGAGGCGGGTGCAGAGCCAGATACTCTCCATACTCAGGTGTAATAGGTGCCTCAACAATGTCTCGCCGAACATCCCACGCTGATGGCTGCAAGGCACGGTAAGCCTCGACAAGTGCCCCGTAAGGCAAGCAAGGACCCCAATCAGGTGCATCAATCCGTCGCCGTCCATAATGTGCTACACCCAATGGCATACACTGCACAATACCGTACTGTCTGTACACCCGACGAAACAGGAAACGCTCCAAAACCCTGGGGCTCTTCCCGATCAAATACATAGAATCGGATAAAAACCCCAACTCAATATCATCGTCGTCCCAGACATCACAGTCTAGGTACGGACGCCAGGTCACTGCCTCAATATCGTCAACGATCCGTCTCCAATACTCAAGCTTCCCCATCATATGCTGGGTAGGCCTGCCTCTATATCGAAATACATATGGCCTCGTCGCTGGTCTGGCCAACACTGGTACGGGACGCGTAACAGCAATATGCTCCCATGCCCATACCTGGAGAAGGGTAGCCCCTGCAGATAAACTACTGCCGCCAAGATAAACAATCCAATGCAAATCATGGTACAACTGGGCAAGCATGCACATGCCCCAAGCATATCTAGTCCTATGAACGACTAGACCCTCTAGCACACGACCCCATCCAAGTGATAGACCCTTTGACCTCTTATCAGGACAAAGGAATCCACCAACAAAACCTGCCAAAACTGAAGGAAGAGGAGCATATGTCTCATATATGTCTATCCATGGGATCCACTCTCCTACAATGTGGGGATCCTGAAAGACCCTCTGCATGGCCTCTACCCCACCAACCTCCTCCGAGTCATGGACCACAATCTCTCCTACGAACGGTATGCGAAGGATACGCCATACATCCTCTGGCGTCACTGTCATCTCACCAGTGGGTAAATGAAAGGTGTTGTGGTCACTATGCCACCTCTCCGCCAAAGCCGTCAATAGACCCCTATTAAGTCTAATATGGGGCATGTCCAACAATGTAGCTAAACCGCAGGAAATAATATGTTGTCTCTCGTCAAGAGACAGTCGCGAAATCATATCAAACGGCCATGGGAACTGCTCCCGCACCTGGATCACATCCAACTGCTCCTGTACTCATGCAAAACAAAACATTTTTATCAGAATATCAAAATATCATCAACAAATCAAAACATTGTGCTTTTTTCTATCAATCTATCAGATTATCAAGAAACCCTCATCTATCAATTGGGTTCAATCATTCAGAATGCATAATTATTCCTCGCCTATCATGAGGGTAATTGTTATCAATCAAATAGGTCTCGCTCATCATGAGATCGTTTCCCATATATTTTAGTCAAGATCAACACTAAAATAGATGGAATAAAAAAAAAACAAAATCTACAAAAATCAAAACGCACAATGTTTAAATCAATTTTACCCAAAACGCTACAAAATCAACCTAAAGCGCTAAAAAAGTCTGGCGCGCTACAAAACTACCCTTGCGCGCTACGGAACAAACCCGGCGCGCTAAAATTCCTGGCGCGCTACCAAATTTCACGGACGCGCTATCAAACTAACCCGGCGCGCTAAAACTTCTGGCGCGCTGCAAAATCTACATGACGCGCTACGCTATTGACCAGACGCGCTAAATCTATGATGCACTACAACAGCGCACGGACGCGCTACACCGCGTTCTGTGCGCGCTAAAACTAAAAATCACGTGCAAATACATCAAAAATCAATGGCGCAAATTACGAGAAAAGTTTGAGGTACATACCGGAGGACCATAATCGGCTGGACGCTGGTGACGGCGCACACGCTCGAGTCGGTGGGTGTGGTATGGGATCGGCATCCTAGCTCTGAATGCTCTGAAGGGTCTCTATCTCAAAGTTTGTAAAAGTCAATGCACAAATGACTTTTGAAAATGACCTTTGGAGCATTTATAGGCTATTTTTGGGGAAATTTTGTGCGATTTATTTATTTCTCATTCTGAGGAATTAATTCTTCTCAATTACTGGGGCATTTACAATCTTGTCGGGAGATAAATTGTTTCTTCATCAATTCATCATCAAACCATCATAAAAATTCAAAATTTTTGAAAATTCATAAAAAAAAATCCGAAATTCACCAATTTATTTCCCGAGGGGGCATATATCACTATCTTTTCAAAATTTATCATCTGGGGCAGGTCTGGGGCATGTTTAATCGTCAATACTGGCGGCCGAAGCAAAAACATTCTTTGAAACACTGTGTAAACACATCACTTCAAAGAGGGGCAAAATGTAGACACCTAAAAATGGTCTGGAGAATCCAATTAATCGAATACGCCTTATTTGATTAATTAATCTTAAATTCCTCTACTTAGTAAATAAATAGAAATATTTATTTATATTAAGTTTATTTATCAATTCTCCTATTTTTCTCTCCTAATTAAATAAACAAAATTAAAAACTTTGTTTTATTTAATTATTATCATTTTTATCACATTAATTCTCTCTTAATTAAATAAACAAAATTAAAAACTTTGTTTTATTTAATTATTATCATTATTTCTTCTATCTTAAAATTGAATACACAATTTAAATAATTCGTGTTATTTAATTTCACATTTCCTCTTAATTAAATAAAGATTGTCAAAAATCTTTTATTTAATTATCACTCTCCTTTAATTTAATAAAACCAAACCCTATAGTTTGATTTATTAAATTATTTATTCCTCATTTTTGCTAAATTTAAATAAATTAAAATTATTTAAATTTATTGCATAAAGTTTGCACTATTCCCTCACCAATAAATATTTATTTCCCCACCAATGAAATTAATGGCACTGCCATTCACGGGAAAGCTTCAGGGAAAATTTGCAGGAAGTTCTCTCAACAACCTTCCACCCACCTTCCCTCTTATCTTGCCTGGTGTTTTCATGGGGAGAAACCATTCTCCATGATCAGCTCCTTCTTCTCATCCCATGCCTTTGGATTCTCCAGAAGGAAATCACAGCCCCTCATCCCGGTTTCCTGTGCAATTGTGCTGCCGTGAAAGCTATAAATATAGCTCTTGGGCTACAAGAAAAGGATCCCAACGAATGCAATCTTACTCTGCAGGTTTCTAGAGCACTCAAGCATCCAAACCATCCAGCATTGAAGCAACCATCCAGCATCCACCAAGCATCATCCTTTTGCAGTCATGGCTGCCATTAGCATAGAATTGCATACTTAAATCATATTAGAATCATCTTAGTTTAATTTCTCATTCTCTAAGTGTCACTAAATAGTTTAATTAGCTTAAGAATCTGAGAGCTAAATAAATTAGTTCAGTCTTTAGAGTTAGAGAGCAATAGGATAAATTTCTGTAGATTTTGTAGTTTAATTTAGTTTAAATTTCTTAATCTTAGATGCAATATCTTATTTAGAAGCGTAGAGGCATTGTTTACTTAGTTTTCCCCTTTTACACGCTTACAATATGATTTCAAGAACAAATGATTTGGATGATCATAAAAGGAGGATTTATAATTGAATAATGGTTTGAAAGAACAAATGATTTCCTTTATTATAATCCACATTTACTAAAGATATTGAGCCAAATGAATCAATCATGAAGCATAATTCTTTCAAAAGTATCATCCTAATCTCAAATTTTGACTATTTCAAAGTAATCAAAAGGATGTGATAAACTTTTGAAAGCCCATAAATTGTATCAATAATGGTATAATATGAGGAAATACTGAGTTGAAACATGTAAATAAGTCTACCCAAGTCATTAAATTAATTACTATAAGCAACAAACGGTACATGGCACCACATGTTGCTTAAAGTAAACACCAATAAACTATGCGCGCCTCCATATCTTTAATTTGGATTCTCTAGTCTGGTGTGCAGCTGTAGAGAAAAAGTATTAGTATTTGATTTATTGTCAAGTTGATTCATTGAATTATTTATAAATGATATGACAGGAACCAATCTGGGAAATAAAGGATATGTGTTGTTGTCCATGCAACTTCTAATTAGCATTTAGTGATTTTGGATCCAACGTGCCTCCTGTGTCAGTATCTCAGATGAAAAGTGTTGAATGCATCATCACCACTATTAAATGCTATCAACTAGGAGGAGACTTTAGTCAAACTCATGAAGAGCAACTTAGCATGTGGAACAAAGCAAAGTCAACAAATACAATTCTGGGGATAGATCACTTCTCTGTTTCCCTCCAGAAATCATGCCCTCCAATATATCATCACATCATAGAAACCGGTGGTCCTCTCCAGCTGGTCGCAAAAGGTTTAGAGGAGTACTGCTCAGCTCCTTTAATGCAGCAACTGTATGTTTGAATATTTCTCTGAATATCTAAGTATAGTAATTAAATGACAAGTCATTCAGAGACAAACAAAAAGCACCACTGCTACAGGACTAGCAAAATCATCGCTCAGTTCATCTTTTATTGGTCATTGATGATTGTGCCTGTTGCACGAAACTTTTCACCCTTCTGAAAATATTTTGGTGTAGCCAGTGGAGATCTTTACCTGCGCTGGTAGTCACTTCTCTGCGCGCGACTCTTGTTGACGGACAAAGTTTTTACAAAATTCTTCTATGCTTCTATCTTTCGTGGATTGACAGTCTAATGTAGCGCGTGAACCGTTTGACAGAATGGTGTGGAAGCATAGACAAGGCGCATTCAATGAGTAAATAAGGCGTGCAAACATAGATGAACCATGCCATTCACTGGTGCATGCTTATGCAGTCAAAGAGTCAAGCATGCTTGAATTGACATGGCAGATGAAGTCATAAATGTAGGGCGCTTTGATCAAAGGACAACACAAGAGGAGAGGCGTGTGACACTAGACTCTTTTGCATGATGAAAAAAAGATACCAAGAAACTGTCCATGATGTTCCTTCAGTGCAACAAATAAATCGTTTAATTGCTAGGAGCAAAGAGGAAGTGGAGTTGTTTGACTAGATGGATGAGGAGTTGGATTGGCCAGGTGAGATGATGAGACACCATCAAATTCCAAAGTGGCTTCATGTGGGTTCTTTAGAAGTAAATGTTGTTGTTACATCTACCCTGGTTGACATGTATTAGAACGCGTGGGTGCTTGGACCAGGCACATGACTGTTTGAAACTTTTAAGCAAATGCAACTGGCGGTGTAAAGGCCCTTTGAAACTTTTAAGCAAATGCAACTGGCGGTGTAAAGCCATTTCTCTCAACCTTTGCTAGCATTCTCCCTGCGTGAAATGTGGGAGCAGGAATGGGCACGCTAACTCAAAGAAGTGTAGACACACAAGCAAGACGTGAGAACTATTTGACAAAGTGCCCCAGAGAAATGTGATCTCATGGAATACAATGTTTGCAATATACGCCTGAAATAGATTTATTGAAGAGGCTTTCATTTTTTCTTTATTGAAAATCTCAAGCAACTGCAATCAGCCTATGTAAAGCCAAGTTTTTAGAACCTTTACACAGCATTCTCCCTTAAAATCTCTATGCAATCTGTGTTAGAAGTGTCATTGTCAGACATTGCAGTTGCAACTATGCTGGTTGACAAGTATGCAGAAAAATGTAGAAATCTAGATGAGGCGCATGAACCATTTGTCAAAATCTTTCAAAAGAAAAGGTCACCTCATGGAATGGCATGACTTATAGGGTACGTGGATGGGTAAAAAGAAAAGGTGTGGTAGGAAGTGATCAACTGTTTTAAGAAATCCAGAGAATAAAAGACAAAATGATGTAAACACAGGAGTATGCACAAATTCAAAAAGTATATAATCTAAACACAAGAATCCATTGTGATAGATAGAACAGATTTTATACTACCACGGTTGCAAGAATGCTCCCATCAATCATTTAATTATGCCTGCCACATACAACACCACCTGACAAAAGATTTGAATAAATTAGTAGGAAGATAAGTTCGTATTAAATGATCAACAGGAACTTGCTCATTTGAACAACTTGAGCACAAATAATGAGAGGGATTTCCAGTGACTTGATCACCTTAAGATTAAAACAAAAAGTCCTGAAAACACCTATATGTTGATATTTATCAAATCTAAAAACTAATATGCTGCGAGTTTATATTTCTTTGCCAACAACAAGAATGCAGCTTGAGAAAACATGTTCAAAAAACTACTTTAGAGTAAATATTTTCAAATGAGACCAATACCCCCTTCCCTCTAGCGCCATTTTGTGAGCACCTCTCAATCTACACAAAGTTAAAACTCCATTCTATGGATTAGTTCATGCAAACTCACTAGTTACTCCTATGAAATAATGCATCATGCCTTCATAAACGAGATAACAATACAAACTAATTGAGAGCATAAAAACAAGATGCATATCTATCCCATAGTGGATTGGTGCTTCTTTGATGTGGAAAGAAGCCCTTTCCCAATCCTTGATCAAGATAAGCTAAATGATGAAATTACTATGAATGTGATATGAAGATGGTGTGGACAAGATTAGCTCCCTATTGAAGAGATTAACCTTGTATCAGATTGTGGAGGATTTGCTTGAGGATGAAGCCTCTATTTAAAGATTTTCAAATGCTAAGTGTTGAAGAGGGACCAATGTGGGACTAAGAAACATGCCAATAGGAAGAGGCCACTTGTCATCATGTGATTGGTTGATGTATGTGCAAGATTTGGGAAGAGTGCCCATGAGAGGGAGAATTTGAATTCAAATTTGGCAATAAATTTAGAGAGAGGGACAAGAAAAAGAGCAATAAATGCCATGTTGGAGGGACAAATCAACTTGTCATGATTTTCAAATTTGAGGGCCATGTTGAGTGAAAATGAGAGTTTTAATAAATCAATAAATTGATTTATTTGTGCAAATGGCTAAATCTAGAGAATGCAAGTGGTGAGGATTAGCATTTAATCAGGATTAATTAGCTAGGATGATGATTAGGATGTTTTGACCTTTTTGAGATAAATATTTGATTTATTTAAATCAGAAAGGATGAAAATGCATTATGATGGATGTTTGATTTATTTGATTAAAAAGGTTGATGATAATGTTTATTTGATTTTAAATAAATGACCTTAGGAGATTAATGAGATTACCTGATGAATGGATGAAGGTGAACCTAATTAACTGAATGAGTGGATGCACATGAAGCCTGATTTACTTGATGAATGTATAATGCTAATTTTGTATGTCTACAACTTCAATATTCAAAAAACATATCATACTTAGGTTGGTCAAATGACACTTTGTTTTTAAAAAATGATAGCAGTGCTTCATTGAAATTTTCAATTTTCACCAAATAAATTTATCTTTTTAAAAAAAAAAATAGTAGATTAGAAACTATATTCAATTTTCTACAAAATTTAGTCTTACATATTTTTCAAATTGTGTTAATAACCCATTCAAATTTTCATGTGCAATTGCTTAAGTCTATTTTTTAGCATTTCATTACCACCTAGAGGTATAGTTTGGTCAATCATTATCCTAAACTAACCCTTCTCATTGATGCCACTTTGTATCATTAAAATTCTAAGATCCTTATCTATCAAAATCACACTCACCCTAACACTTCTTTTATGGTTGGCATGGTTTTATACTTTATACAAGAATCACATCATCTTCATTGGAAAACAACCAAATGCATATTGTATTATATATAAGAAACTCATCAACATGGGATTCACTATGCAATAACTATAAGACCAAACTAGGTTGGATATACAAATTATAATTGGGTTGAAAATATTGATAATCATAAATCAACATCTAATTATAACATTCATCTTGGTTCAAACCCCATTTGTTGGCAAAGAAACATGCAGTGCATGTCATTACTCTTTCTTCTATTGAGGTTGAGTATCAAGGGGTTGTTAATGCCATCATTGAGGATAAATTTAGCTTCAAAATTGTTAGAGTAATCATGCATTAGCTAATGATTAATTAATCTTTAATTGATTATTAGTCTAATTTATTCTCATGCACTTAAGCCAAACTTAGGAGTGTTTTAATACTTTATTAGTTGAGCTAATATTTGATCATTATGTCTCATCTCATGTGATGTTGACACTTGTCATGATCTGATCCCTTTCTCATTTAGGGATTTTCTCTCATAAGCACTCAACCCTCATTTGTAAATATCGCTCGGATATTATCTAGAGCTTGCATATCTTCTTGAAAGTCTCTTCTATAGCTTTTTCTTGTTGAAGAATATTGCACATATTGTTTGTAGATCTCTTGTGTGGAAGGTGTATTTATTTTTTATTTGATCTTGTGGCTCATGTTTTTGTGCTTGTTTCACAATTCTAACATGGTATCAGAGCGTGGATTCAGCGAACCCCTTCTCGATTTATGATATTTTCTTTCTTCAACGAGGGTTACAGGCTTTAGATCTAAATCCCCTTTGCTCTTTTTTGCAAATTTTGGAGGTGGGAAAAATTTTGGTGCATTTTAACATGAAAATAACCTCATCATTGGATTCAAAGCTGTCAAGAAAGTCAAATTTGGCTTTTGTTTTGCTTGATTTCGATTTTTGACGCCAAATCTATAAGGTTTTGAAGCAGTTGCTCTTTTTTTGGATCCAAAGGGTAGTTGTATTTTTGGTGCATTTTGAGCCAAAACGGGCGTTACCATCATGCTCAGAAGGCCCAAAAACCTTAAGTTCGCCTATCAAATCATCAAAATTGGTGTCGAGAGCTTCTAAGGTAAAAAAAATTGTACAAGGCTTGTACGGCCCCTATACGGATTCCTGCACAGCCTCTATAAGGATTCTTGCACGTTGTTTGAGAAAAATAAAAATCACAAATATTGAAGGTCAACTTTCTTTGGTTTTAAATTTCTATTTTTTAAAATTTGCAAAAAAAATCAAGAAATCCTATATTAAATGCAAGTTTGAAAAAAAAAAAAAGTTGGGGCAATTTTTTTTTTAAGTTGGGGCACAGATTTTTGTGAGTACAATAGTACACTGCCACCAACAAAAATTGTACATGCCTGCTGGTGGCAGTTGTATAGCCGACCGGCGACGGTTTCAAGCCCTCGGCAGCTTACCTGAAACTAGTGACTTTTGCTAGCATTCCTTGGTTTTTCTAGCGGCAACCTTCTCTAGCGGCTCAACAAATATTCCAACCAAACTTTAGCATATTTCGTTTATTTTTTTCTGCACATAGGGCCGGGTTTTTTTTCCATCACAAGAGAATATTTTGGGAATATTTTGTTGACATCATGCTAATGTCAATGATACAGATGCTGCCAAGGCCCCAAGTTCCCTTCTTTGGCCTCCAGGGAGTGATTTTTTTCTTTTGGCCATATCTGGGGCATACATTATCATTTTTTGGCAAATGAGATATCATCAGAAAGTTGATTACGTCAACTTTCCAGTGGTGTGCATCTCATCACTTTATTTTTCTTCTAGTGCATTCTATAGTCTATTGAAGTCAAAGGAGTTGTTTTCAGTCTGAAGCTCGTAACTTTTGACCAATTTCTTCATTTTTTGTAATTCCAACAGCGTTAGAACCGTCTTTCAAAGCTCTTCAGTTCCATCCATGCAATTTTTCAGGTTGTTCTCCAAGTATATTTTATTTACATTTTTGTGTTTTCGCACTCTGGTGAATTACTTGAACGTTTTAGCTCCTGGAAAATTTTTGTTTGCATGGGATGACTCATTTTTTGTTGTTCTATATGTATTTCCAATATTCTATCCTATTTGGACATTGTAGACATATTTTTCATGCACATTCTTATTTTGTAGACGCACTGACATAAAGTGTCATTCTAGTGTATAATTTTTTGGGGATTATGCACATCCTATTGTGCCTATTGTATTCACACTATGATATAAAGTGCCATGGGGGGGTTGATGTTTTCCTTTGGTTTTCCATCACACCTTTTTCAAGTGAGTGTCCCTTCCATGACAACAGTGAATCTTGTTTATTATTTCCTCATGCGTGTTTGCATTAGTTTGCATACCCTTTTATTTGCAAGTTGTTTCTCCTACATGTACTTCTTGGTTTCACACAGTTTTAGTGTTCCTATCATGGATGTCCCTTTTTCAACATTATGGGGGGGTTTCTACTGTTGGTGCTAATGCTTCCTTAGTTTCGCTAGTTGGAGTGATCTACATATCTAGTTCTTGTTCCTATGTACTTTGAGATGCAGCATACATCAATGGTTGGCTACTTGCATTTGAGGTGAGATGGATCATTTGCCATATGGACATTCTTACATTCCTGCTTCTGGAGGCAACCTTTCATTTTTTATTTGATCAAACACTTTTTGGTACGTGTGTCATTTGTATCTTCAAGTTACAGATGTTTTCCTTTGTTTTCCATTTGACTTGAGTAGTGTCATTGAGGACACTCATGTAAATTATTGTCTCTCTTGTGATCAGTGTTCTTTAGACTATTTGGTACCTATATTGTCGACTTGCATCTTGCATGTTGAGTAGTGTCATTGGGGCCACTCATGCAGATTCATGTACCACCTATATCTTTGAGTTCCATATGTTTGCCTTTGTTTTCCATCTTATTCGAGTAGTGTTGTTGTGGGTACTCATGTAATATAGTCTCCTTGATCTTGTAATTTGTATCTTCAATTTCTAGATGTTTTACCTTTGTTTATCATTTGATTCGAATAGTGCCATTGAGGGAACTCATGCAGATTCTTGTTATCTTGATCTTGATCATCATTTGTTTTAGAGGAGGTTCTTCATTTCAGCACCATACCAGTCTTCATTCAATAGCAGCCTACAACTTCTTAGTGCTTCTGTGATGTTCTACATGTTTCTCTTTTTTGGGACATTGTCTTGTTTGGAGGCTTCTTCAGTCCTTCACTTGGCTTTCATCTCTTTTTGGAGTGGGGTTTTTCCCATGAGGTTTTCTCTATTTCTTTGCATTATAGAGATCTTATGTTTGTACATGGGTACCTTATTTGGCCTTTTTTGTCGAGACCCATCATGCATTCTTATTTTAGGGATTTTAGCTACTCCCTAAGTTCATCTTAAGGGGGGTGTTAGAGTAATCATGCAATAGCTAATAATTAATTAATCTTTAATTGATTATTAGTCTAATTTATTCTCATGCATTTAAGCTAAACTTACGAGTGTTTTAATACTTTATTAGTTGAGCTAATATTAGATCATTATGTCTCATCTCATGTGATGTTGACACTTGTCATGATCCGATCCCTTTCTCATTTGGGGCTTTCCTCTTATAAGCACTCAACTCTCATTTGTAATTAATCTGGAGAATATCTTGAGCTTTCATATCTTCTTGAAAGTCTCTTGCTTATGTAGCTTTTTCTCAATGAAGAATATTGCATATATTGTTTGCAGATCTCTTGCATGTGTTGGAAAATGTGCCTCAAACTTACATGAAACTCCTGAAAGAGAAAAATTGGTGAGACCCTCAGAATGTCTTGTCGACAAGCAGTTGTGTTCTAAACTCTTGAAGAGGTCAGATCGGTGTGACTTTGGATCTGTCTTGCCAATGGAAGTCATCGGCAAGACATGGGCTATCAGAGTGAGATTCCTAACTTGTTTTGATTTTTCGATGGGTTGGCTCCTAGTGATCATCGGGGAGACTCTTGGCGACAGAAGACATCGGGGAGATATGAACCTTCAGAGTGACATTCCAGACTCATTCTGACAGTGCTAGTCTTGCCAATGGATTTGTTCATGTTGAATGTCGGGGAGACTCTTGCCGATGGACATACCAGAGTGACATGAACTGCCGATGCAACTTCCTGAACTCTTTTCGATGGTGTTGGTCTTTCCGATGGATCTGCATGTGATGAACATCAATGTGAATTTAGCCGATGATACTTGGTTAGGGTGACATGCAGGTTCTATAAGAGTCTTAGCGATAGAGCGTGTATGGCTGATGAGTTTGCATTCGATGTGACTCTTGCTGATAAGGACAGTTGGTTTCCTTGTGACATCGGGGAGACTTGAACTATCAGTCTGACTTCTCAGGATGTTTCAGCATTAGGAAAGTTTGTTTTGCACCTTATCTTTCCTTACAAGTGGTATTAGAGCCTGGCCAGTTGTGTTATCCTTGTGGGTAGGTTGGGTTTATTGTGTCAATTCTATTCAGTGGGATTCTTGTAGAAGTCTGGTAATTTGAATTACAGATTAAGATGACAAGCACATCAATAAAGATTGAAATTGAGAAATTCAATGGCAGCAATTTTGAGTTGTGGAAACTCAAAATGGAAGATGTGTTGGTTGATCGTGATCTTTGGCTTTTTGTTTTTGGAACGAAACCTACAGGCATGAAGCAAGAGGATTGGGACCTCGCAGATCGAAAATCAAAGGGGCTAATAAGGCTCTATCTGGAAAACTCTATTCTTCTAAACGTTCATGAAGAAAAGACTGCATCTTCTTTGTGGAAAAGACTGGGAGTTATTTATTAGGGAAAATCCTTGGTGAATAAGTTGTTCTTGAGGAAGAAGTTATACTCTTTGAAAATGTAGGAAGGAGCATTTGTTGTTGATCTTTTGAATGCTTTCAACATGTTGATTGCTCAGTTAGCATCTGTGGGTGTGAAGATTGATGAAGAAGATCATTGTATGCTATTGTTATGTTCTTTTATGGATTCTTGGGATCACTTGGTGATGGCTATTGGGAGTACGACATCCAATTTTAAGATGGAAGATGTTGTTGCTTCTTAGTTATCAGAAGAGATGAGAAAAAAATCTTCTGAGATGGCGAAGGAGGCTCTTGATGTTCGAGGCAGATCGAAAGAAAAAGGCAAGAAGAAGGACAAGAAGTCCAAATCAAAATCAGAAGGGAGACCAAAGTCTCCTAGTAAGAAGTCCAAAGTGAAGTGTTGGAATTGTGGGCAGCCTGGTCATGTCTGAAAGGATTGCAAAGAGGAGAAAAAGAAGAAGAAGAAGAAGTCTTTCGACAATGATTCTTCTCAAAGTGATGCAGATGCTTTCATTGCAGCCTTGGCAACTCAAGCATCAGATGATGTCTGGCTAATTGATTCTGAAGCATCTTTTCAGATGACATCTCATAGAGACTGGTTCACTAAGTATGAAAAATACGATGGTGGAAGGGTGTATTTGGCAAGCGATTCATCTCTGTAAATAGTTGGTCATAGAAGAGTCAGAATTTAGTTCCCTGATGGAAGAGTGAAGGGAATCAATGATGTAATGCATATGCTAGGTTTGGCTCAAAATTTACTTTCTGTTAGTAAGTTGAACGATGTTGGAGTGCAAGTCACATTCTTTGGAAATGGCTACAAAATTACTAGAGGCTCAATGTTGCTAGCTAGGGGTGCTCGTATTGGTACTTTGTATAAGTTGGACACACTTGTTGTTCAATACAATAGTGTCTCTACAAAGTCACAAAAGGCTACTCGTGGAGAAAAGGAGGAAAAAGTTCTTGATAGTGCAAACTCTATGGAAGTTAAACTTTCAGCAGAAAAGACTATGCTCTGGCATCATAGGCTTGGCCACATTGGAGAAAAAGGTTTAAAAACTTTGAAAAATAAAAACTTGGTTGAGGGGCTTGATGACTGTAACCTCGAATTCGAATTTTCTGAACATTGTATATATGG
This sequence comes from Sequoia sempervirens, assembly GCA_007258455.2. Taxonomy (NCBI): domain Eukaryota; kingdom Viridiplantae; phylum Streptophyta; class Pinopsida; order Cupressales; family Cupressaceae; genus Sequoia; species Sequoia sempervirens. The sequence goes on along the minus strand of VDFB02210787.1, from coordinate 5,448 downwards.
TAAACAACATCGTGTTTCATTTTACTCCAGTCCTCATAAATCTTTTGGTTTACTTGATTACATACATTATGATGTTTTTGGTCTAGTAAATGTTCCTTCTTTGTCTAAATCAAGATATTATGTATCGTTCATTGATGATAATTCAAGAAGGGCATTTGTTTATTTTTTGAAAAGTAAATAAGAAGTATTCAATTGTTTTAAGGAATTTAAAAACCTTGTGGAAAATCAAAATGGAAAAAAAATAAAATGTATAAGGACTAACAATGGCGGTGAGTTTTGTTCTAATGAGTTCGAAAGGTACTATAAAGATCATGGAATTAAAAGACATAAAATTACACCCTACACTTTGCAACAAAATGGAGTTGTTGAAAGTTTCAATAGGATAGTGATGGAAAGAGCATGAAGTATGCTGAGCAGTGCTAGCTTGGAGAAGAAGTTATGGGTTGAGGTAGTTGCAACATCATGTTATTTAATAATTTGTTCTCCTAATTCTGCTCTTGTTGATAAAACACCTTTGGAAGCATGGTCTGGAAAGAAGCCCTCTCTGAGACACATTTGTGTCTTTGGCTGTGAGGCATATGCATATGTGTCGAATGAAAAAATATCTAAATTGGAAAACAAGGCTGTTAAATGTATTTTTGTTGGTTATAGTGTTGGCATAAAAGGATACAAGCTTTGGAATCCTGATACAAAGAAGGTTTTGTATAACAGAAGTGTTATTTTTCATGAGCTAAAGCCTTCTACTTTGGATTTGCAGTCAGAGACAAAATCAGAAAATAAAAAGGATGTAGTTGAAATTCCTCCGAAACCAGATAAAGAGGAATTGAAAAATCAAAATGTACCTGAAACTAAGGAGAGCTCAAGTAGTTTTGAGAGTTTTGAAGAAGAACAACCTCAGCCTTAGCCCATGAGGAGGTCAACATGTGAAAGAAAGCAACCTGATAGGTATGGGTTTTCTATGTTAGATTCTACTTGTGCCTATGCTTTAATTTCTAGCACTGATGAGCCTAGGACTATCAAAGAGGCAATTAGAATGCCTGATTCAAACTCTTGGTTGGAAGCCATGAATGAAGAAATGGCATCATTAGAAAAGAATGACACTTGGAGTTTGGTGCCCTTGCTTGAAAGCAGAAAATTTGTTGGCTGCAAATGGGTATTTAAAAAGAAAATAGGTCTGGATGGCAGTGTGGAAAAGTATAAGGCGAGGTTGGTTGCGAAGGGATATTCCTAGATAGAGGGAATTGATTATGGAGAAATTTTTTCTCTTGTAGCTAAGCTGACGTCTATCAAATTTCTTTTGTCACTTATAGCAACGTATGACTTAGAGATTGAACAAATGGATGTGAAGACAGTATATCTTCACGGTGATCTTGAAGAAGAAATTTATATGTCCCAGCCTGAGCACTTTGTGGAAAAAGGTAAAGAAAATCTGGTTTGCAATTTGAAAAAATCTCTATATGGATCAAAACAATCTCCTAGAATGTGGTACCAGAAGTTTAACACGTTTGTTTTTCATTGGGATTTGTAAGATCGAAATATGATCATTGTGTGTACTTCAAAGCTAAAAATGACCGTGTTCTTATTATTGCTCTCGATGTTGATGATATGTTGTTCATAAGCAATAGTAAGTTAATGATTTTTTATCTAAAATCTCAGTTGTCCGCAAAGTTTGAAATGAAAGATCTTGGTGTAGCTAAGTATATTCTAGGAATGGAAATAACCAGGGACAGAAAGAGTAGAAAACTTTGGCTCAGCCAGAGTAAGTATATTAATACTGTTTTGGAGAGATTTTGTATAATTGATTGCAAGCAGCTAGTTGTTCCAGTTTTGCAGGGAACAAAGCTATCTATTGAAGATTGTCCAAAATATCCTACTGAGATGGAGGACATGACCAGAGTCCTTATGCTAGTGTAGTTGGCAGTTTAATGTATGCAATGGTATGTACAAGGCCAGAAATTTCCCAAGTAGTGGGAGTACTTAGTCGTTTTATGGCGAATCCTGGAAGGACACATTAGGATGTTGTGAAAAGAGTGTTTAGATATTTGAAGGGCACTTCAGAATATGCTTTGTGTTACCATGGAAATTTGGTTGAACCACAAAGGACTCTCAACATTCAAGGGTATGTGGATTTTGATTAGGCAGGGGAAATTGACAGCAGAAGATCCACCGGTGGATATATTTTCATGATGAATAGTGGTGCAATTAGCTGGATAAGTAAGTGGCAAGCTGTAGTCGCTTTGTCCACTATAGAGGTAGAATACATGGCAGCAACACACGCCTGTAAAGAAGCAATCTAGTTAAAACGTTTGTGTTCTAACATTGGGTTTGATGCAAGGAAAATTAAAATTTGTTGTGATAGTCAGAGTGCTATTTGTTTGGAAAAAATCCCAACTTTCCATGCCAGGACGAAACATAGTGATGTGTAGTATCACTTTGTACGAGACACGGTGGAGGATGGAAAGTTCTATTTAGAAAAATTGGATACTTTGGAAAATGTTGCAGATGCATTGACGAAACCAGTGAGCACAGACAAGTATAGGTGGTGTGCCAATTCGATGGGCCTTGGTGCCCATGAATTTCAATAGTTTTGTTGTGCTTTGGAGGTGTCAATAAGATCTTCGTCAAGTGGAAGATTGTTGGAAAATGTGCCTCAAAATTACTGACATGAAACTCCTGAAAGAGAAAAATCGGTGAGAGCCTCAAAATGTCTTGCCAACAAGCAGTTGTGTTATAAACTCCTGAAGAGGTCAGATCAGTATGACTTTGGATTTGTCTTTCTGACGGAAGTCATCGACAAGACATGGGCTATCGGAGTAAGATTCCTAACTTGTTTCGATATGTCGATGGGTTGGATCCTAGTGATTGTTGGGGAGACTCTTGGTGACAAAAGACATCAAGGAGATATGAACCTTCAGAGTGACATTCCGACAGTGCTAGTCTCACCGATGGATTTTTTCATGCTGAATGTCGGGGAGACTCTTGCCGATGGACATATCAGAGTGACATGAACTTCCGATGCAACTTCCTGAACTCTTGTCGATGGTGTTGGTCTTGCTGATGGATTTACACGTGATGAACATCGGTGTGACTCTAGCCGATGATACTTGGTCAGGGTGACATGAAGGTTCTATAAGAGTCTTAGCGATAGAGCATGTTTGGCTGACGGGTTTGCATCTGATGTGACTCTTGTCAATAAGGACAATTGGTTTCCTTGTGACATTGGGGAGACTTGAACTATCAGTCTGACTTCTCAAGATGTTGCCGATAGCATTGGTCTTACCGATGGTTATGAGATCGGGCACTTTGGCATCGGTGAGACACGGTCTAATGTCTCACTGACATGCGATGTAGTTGAACATTTTGATCGAACGACTGTCCCACGTGGTTTGTTTTGGACCAATGAGAGAAGCAGAAGGAGAACTGTTGGAAGTTGAACTATTGTAACTGTTCTTGTGTGGAAGATCAACAGACCGTGAACAAAAGGATTATTCTTTGTAATGGTCGAAGATGATGTACAGTTCAGTGGTGAAAGAGTTGTTCGATTGAACATGAATTGACCAGTGTGTGAATTCATTGTATGCTTATGAGAGCATTGTAACAGTGATGTTTTGTACAAGGTTGATCAGGGAAATGTTGTTGCTATAAAATTGACATCTGAAAGTGAAGTTTGATCTCTATATGTAATTTTGTTTAACTGTAATATAAAGAGGTTTTACTTGGTGTGGTGGGTTTTTCTCCCGTAAGGGTTTTCCCACGTAAATATGGTGTCCAATTGTGTATTTGTCCATTTCTCTTTTTTGTTATTCTTTTCATGTGAATCTTATTGAATTGTAATTGCAAAATTTAAAGTCATATATGCATTCTTCCCTGAGTTTTGGATTTAGCAGAGTTTGTTCTGCACCTTATCTTTCCTTACAGCGTGGAAGGTGTCTTTGTTTGTTATTTGATCCTATGGCTCGTGGTTTTGTGTTTGTTTCATAATTCTAACAAAAATATTCTAAGTTTAGCTTCACCATTCCCTGACCATCTGTCCTCTTTTTTATAACCAAAGAGCCATCCTTATTTTGAAGAAGTTGGCTATAATGTCCTCAATTTTAGCTCTACACTCTTCAATGGAATTTAGCCTATTTTTGAAAACCCATAGGCTAAGCAGAAATGGAAATTGGGGTTTCCTATTTTATAGGAGGTTTCAGATGCAATTTTGAAGGCTTGCATGCAGGAGTTTGGAAGTGTGCTTCTAGGAGCTTTCTAGGTTTTAAAGAGCTTCAAGATGTGGTGACATGCATGTTCAAAAAATGACATGCATTTCTGGCAGATGCTTTGCATGTAGGAAAGGTTTTTGGATTTTTTGGATTTTTCAAAGAGCTTCAAAATGGTGTAACATGCATCTCCATCTGATAACTTACTATTTTTAGTAAGTCATGATGACTATCCAGTTTGTGCTCAAAAGGCATTTGGGAACACTTACTATTTATAGTAGTTTGCTATTTTTGGTAAGTTCTATTTATGGCAGTGTCATCCTTGCAACCTTCCTAGAGACTTACTATTTATAGGAAGTCATGTGTTTTACTCAGTTCAGCATTTTGTTGAGTTTGAAGTGAACTTACTATTTTTGGCACTTGTTATTTTTAGTAAATCTATTTTTTGGCAGTGGCATTATCAGTAGCTTAGCTCGAATTATCATGCTATTTTAGGCAGTCTGGCAAAATTAGTTTTGGGCGTTGGTTTTAGTTGTTTCATTGGACCGAGTTTCAATACTTAGTCAATTTTATATTTTGAGTTTGTACCCCCATGCCTAAGCGATGACTTCAGGTTGTTTTAAAGTTGGGGCCATAAAGGGGATGCCTCATTAATGATTTAAATGTTTTATTAGTGTTTTAATATTTCCTCAAAAGTGGGATGACTTGGGAAAGAATACAAAGATTTTTAAATATTTTAAATTACATTTGAGGTGGATGTCATTTGGAGAAGTTGAAGAATTTTCTTGGTTGGAGTTACAAGTTGCTTCAATCACCCAATTGTGCCTATTTATTGATGCTTTGCTCCTTCATTCACATATTTTCAAAAAATTGTAAAGTTATGTTGTTGAACTGAGTTCAGACATTGCTACGGAGGTTGTGTGCTTCCTAGCTTTCTACTACCTTTCTTCGGGCCTAAAACTATGACTTCCTAGAAGGTTATTGAAGACCATGCTTCATTCAGGAGTGTGGATTGTGCATCAAATTTTGATTTAAATTACAAGCAGGTTGATGGTTCTATAATTTGTTTGTACTGCTGATGTCAATGGTTGAAGTGAACTTTTGTTAATAGCTTCACTTCTGAATTTTATTTCATTTTGGGTACTGGCCCATGTTATGTAACTGTGGAGGGTGCTCAAGTCTACAAATTTGTGGATTTTATTATTGAGTTTTGGATTTTCTAGAAGAGGTCAACCTTTCCCTAGGCCGT